>VCJD01005192.1:21200-33119 GCA_024140245.1 Backusella tuberculispora | reverse complement strand
TACATATATATATATATATATATATATATATATATGTATGTATGTATTAAAGAAATAATTCAATGGAATCTAAAATATTAAACACTACTATTATAGTCTTTTTGTTCAGCAAAGCCAAGATATTGTCAGGAGTATATATCAAGATGGACATCTCATTGGTTTAACCTACCGTACACCCCAAGAAGAACCTGGAACTTTGTCCGATGAAGAGATTAAAACTGATATTTTAAGAGCTGCAGAAGCCGTCAAATCCGTGATTAATGTCTATCCCAAATATGTTCGTCTCCATATTAATGCCCAAACTGACAAGCGTACTGAACATATCATGGATACCCTCGGTTTTATCTTAATCAATCACAGTTTAGATAGCAGAGATTATTTACACAAGGAGTCCAATGAAATTGTTGGAGAGTTCAGTAATGCCTTTAAATCTTACAAGACTAACTTCAAGACATCTGGCTCATTTATATCGGTTCAGTATGATATTCCTCAAACTGGTACTGTTAACGCGATGAAGGGTATCTTGGAGCTTCTCAAAAATGAACATTTTGAACCTGTTCGAATTGATGGATGCTTAAATGATAAAACACCGTATAAATCAGGTAGTATATACATATATAGATAAATATGGTTTTTCTATTTCTTAGAAGAAGAAGAAGAAGAAAAAAAAAGACAATTTCATGTATGACTAAATGTACTATTGTATATATAGCTGCTGATAAGAAAGAATACATCAGTGATAAATTCTCATTTGGTTCACCAGAATACGTATCAAGTCTGAAGCCATCGGCAACTCAATCAGCAAAAGATACACAGCCTACTAGCGTAAAAGTTGGAAACTCGGAACCACCTCGTGAATCTGCTGCTGCTCCTGCTCAAGTTGAGGAAAATAATGATCAACTTACAAGCGGTAGTGCTCTTATTTTACCACAATTCGCATTATCATTATTGTTTCCAGCTGCAGTTCGTGTCTTAATTAGACTATTTTAAAGTCCTTGAATTTTTTTGCTTAATTAGCACTATTTTTTTTTTCATTTCATTGCTTTTCTAAATTTAAATCCTGGTTGATTTAAATGTTGACTATTGAGCATATTTAAATAAATAAAATTCTATTTATATATAGCAATTCAACGGGAAAAAAAATAGCAAAATTTCAACACTTTTAGTCACATCGAATACTTGAAAACTTTTCTCATAAAATTGAAAAGATAAGAACATCTTTAGCGGACTTTCTATAGTAAAAAGTTTTCTATTATAGAAAATGAAAAAATTTCGCACCTTTTCTTTTGTGCTACATCAAATTTCAGGGACAAGATTTGGCGTTATTTTGGTACATCTGACATTCTACTGATCTGGATTTGGCTTGGAGTTTATACTACTGATTAAAATATATACAAGTACAGATAGATAAGATATTCAACTCATTATTATTAAGCTACAAATACTAGCTTTTAATGTGATATAATTACACAATATTTATAGCGGAATATGGTCATGAAGAAAATAATTCAAGGTGTTGTGTTATACAAATTGTCAACTAAAGAATTTTAAACTTTAATTGTACTTTAATTATATAAATAATAATATAACCAAGAATTTTTTTATTTTTACAAGATTATCTAAATCAAGTTTTATCGAAATAGTTCGAAGAAAGAAAAAAAAGAGAGAGGGAGCTTTTATATGCTTTTGATAATTATATTGTGATTAAAAAAAGAAACACATTTATATATATAAAAACAGTTGTATTTTTTGAGCATCTTTAGGAATAAAGAACTCAATTTTCAGCAAAATGTTCCTTCAAAATAG
The DNA here is from genome assembly GCA_024140245.1 of Backusella tuberculispora. Taxonomy (NCBI): domain Eukaryota; kingdom Fungi; phylum Mucoromycota; class Mucoromycetes; order Mucorales; family Backusellaceae; genus Backusella; species Backusella tuberculispora. The sequence continues at coordinate 31,313 of VCJD01005192.1, read as the reverse complement.
ATCAGTAATCAAAAGCTTTAAAAAACCTCCAAGTTAAGACATTCTGCTTATTTTTGAACTATATTTTCAAAACCTAAACAGAAGTTTCAAAAAAAAAAAGCATATGAAAGAAGGAGAGAGGATAAGAAGAAGAAAAAATAAGGGAAAAAGAAACAAGCGGAGAAAAAAAAAGACATGAGAAGGAAAACAATTGGGATCTAGAAAGGCTTAGTATTAAGACTCATATAATATATATAAATAAGAGGAAAACAGGACGTAGATTATGCACTATACTTGATAAAATAACCTCCAAATAAAAACTGCTTCGGAATTAGTTTATAAATAAATTCAAAGATTTCCCTTGGATGAGTTAAGATAAAGAATAGCATTTTTTTTTCACCAAAATACATGACGTTTCTATATATATATATCAGTTGTAAAAAGAACAAGATATATCTGTTCTGTATTAAATATTATTACTGTCTGAATGCTATATGCTGATATATTTCGAATTGCAGTTTTCGTTTATATATATATTTAAATTAAATAAATCAAAAGAGATTGTCATGAGATGAATATATTGAGATTTGTATCATTTATTTTTAGAATTATGCGTAAAATTATAAGATTCAGTTTTTTGAATGCATACATAGTACGTATTCATCATGCGCCATTTATAAAATAAATGGTTTTTTAGATTATATATCATGTGTTAACACATATGATTTAAAATATATTATCTTATCCCATTTCAAATAGTATTTTAGATATCCGTAATTTAATAATATATATATATATATATAATACATTCCGTATAGCCTTGAATATATTTCATATATTCAATTAAAAAAGAAAAAAAAAAACTTTCCGAAACAATTATATATATAGACATTCTGTAACTCGCAATAATAAAGTTCTTACACAGGAATGGTACAAAAAACAAAGATATATCACAGGTTTTTTTTATTTTTTTATTTTTTGAAAACAAGTGTAACAGTGTTCCTGAGGAAAATGGTATTATTCTTTACCCGAAAAAGGATATATTCGTAGTATTTTATTGGTGACCGATATAGTTCTGAATTCCGATCAATTTCTTTTATCCAGTTGTATATTTTACAAAGGGTATCTTATTGTTGTTGTTGTTTTTAGTGTGAAATTCATTTGATTCCAGAAGAAAATTATTATAGTGAATATGATAGTTTAAACCCATTTAACACTATAACGGGTGACACCAAAAATAAGACTCCCGTTTTATATGTATACAATTTAAAAACTATTAGACATAACATACTTTAGAATAATAAGTTAATAATTAAAATGTACATATACTTATTGTTCTATCTCAAATTATAAAGCCTCTTTTGAATTTAAAAAAGAGCATATAGCATACTCTTCCGTTTTTTTTTTAAAGGAGAGATGTAATAATCCTCATTTAAGCTTAGTGAAATGTTACATTATTATTCGTGCAGTGACTTTTGACTCTTTTTCTTTTTCTGCACATGCGGCCTTTAATTTGTAAATCAAGGTTCAATTTTTATTATATAAGGAAAAAATTTTTATTATTACTTTTATCTTTTTGTTTTTCTCTCACCACTTCTCTCATCACCTGCTCTCCTATTCTTTTTCTTAAAAGAAAAGGTATGTTTTGTTGAATACATTATATATATATATATATATATCGAGCTTATAAAGTAGCTATACAGGATGTCTTCGTTGGATCCAATGGCAGCTACCTCAACTGAACGCACCCCTTTATTAACCACCGAAGAGACTGCAATTATCAAAGAAAAGAAAGAGAGTATCAATGATCTTAAACCATACGTAGGATCTATCCTTTCTGCTTTTTATATGGCAACAATGGCAGGTTTGAATGATGGTAGCTTGGGTGCAATTATTCCTGGGCTAAAAGAGTACTATGATATTCCAAACGAGACAGTTTCTTTATTTTTCTTATGTGGTGCATGTGGCTTTTTCACTAGCGCATCCCTAAATGGAACACTAGTACATCATCTTGGTCAGCTAAAAACAATTTATATCGGTGCTTTTACTTTGTTTTCATCCTATCTATTTCTTATGATAGGGTTGCCGTTTCCTGTCATGGGATTTCTCTTGTTCTGTGTTGGTTCGGGAATGGCTTTAATGAATGCTGCAACAAATGTATACTTGGCGAGTTTACCAATGGCTACTATTTTATTGAATATATTACATGGTAAATAGAAAAAAAATGGAGGGTAAACAGAGAGAGAGCAAGAGAGGGATGTATTTGATAAAAAGGGGCATCGACTTTATATTATGAAGCAGAAAAGTCTCATATATGCCATTCTTATTTTATAATATAAACTAGCATTGTATGGTCTAGGTGCTATGATAAGTCCATTGGTCGCTACACTCCTACTTCAACACGGAGTCAGTTGGAAAGGAATGTATATATATTTAACTGCATTTGCATTTTTAAATATTATTTTTATTACATTTGGTTTCTGGTCAGTTAAATTCGATTCCAGCGACGATGATAACGCCGAGGAAGGAGATGAGACCAATAATGAAAATCCCACTAAACTGAATCACAGTCAATTGACCAAAGCAGCTATATGTAATCGTATGACACTGATTGGGGCTATATATATATTGATCTATGTTGGTGATGAAGTCACTGCTGGTGGTTGGGGATATACATTTTTAACTGAAGGAAGATTTGGTGATAGAATTGATATGGGGAGAGTTGTCTCTGCTTATTGGGCTGGTTTAGCTAGCGGCAGAATCATACTTGGATATTTGACAAGCCGTTTTGGAGAAAAGTTGATGATTACTCTGTTTACAATGCTAATTATTAATTCATTCATTATCATGATGATATCCAGCGATATTGTTCTTAATTCAACAGGTAATTGCTTTTATTTATTGTGATCAAAGTAAACCGAAAATTAAAATAATCTGCTTCAGCACTTGTAAGCGTTGGTTTCCTTTTGGGTCCGATGTATCCTACCGTAATTGCTATCACATCAAAGGTTTTACCTAGAAGTTACCATGCTACATCCATCGGTTTTATGTCTGCGTAAGTTACTAAAATCTGTGAGAGATATAGCCATATATACATGTAGAGAGTTGTAATATTAAACTTTTGCGGTATTATCATTGTCATTAGTCTTGGTTCTGGAGGCGCTGCACTGTTTCCATTTATAACAGGTCAAATTGCAGGCAAATATGGAATCCTCATCATGCCAGCAGCCTGTGTTGGGATGTCAGTTGCGATGATGGTCCTTTGGGCATTTATACCCTCGGATAAGCCTTTCTTTGGCGCATGTAAATAAATTGATCATATCCGATGATTACCAACCAGACCGCTTTCAATATAACAGTTTTTAAACATCCTTCTTTTTACTTATACTTTTATTTTCATCTCTTGTATGAACAGTATATTCTATTTTATTTTATTAGTCTTAGAAAAATAAAAATAACAATTAAAAATAAAACAGCTTTTACATGTATAACCAATTTCATACAGTATCATTACTAGTACTAGTTATTAGCATTATAAAATTTCAAATAGAAGAGCAAGTATTTAAAAGAAAAAAAAAAGATATTCCATTGAGAATTTTCAAGAAAAGAAAAGGGACTGGAATGACAGTATATTGTCTGTGTGGATGCTTCTTCAATATATTACTTTCGTTTTATTGAGGATGATTTGAATGCTTTATGCCAGAAGTGTATTAACGAGCATTTGAAAACAATGGTACTATGTTAGCGTACTCAGTATAATAAAATAAAGCACAACTTTAATCAATTATAATTCAACTAAAGAAATAGAGATTTTTTTTGTTAGCGTATGGCACATCTTTTAAACTAACTTTATTTATTATTTCAATTATTAAGAACTTAAAAATTAACGATATTCTATAACTAATTGATTCAATTCAAATTGTAGATAGCTATCCCCATATAATGAATATAAACGCTATGAATATCCTTTTTAATGCTTTTTTTTTCGCTGTACTTAACATAGAAACAAAAAATCGCCCTTATTTTCAAAACTAATGATAAATGAAGAAGTACTGAGAAACTCAAAAAGGAACTTTTAATTCTTGATATTTTAGTTAATAACAAAACTACTATGGAATATATTTCTATAGTAAGAACTAGAAATTTAAGAGAACAGATGGTAACAAGCAAATGAATAATAAATAATGAACAATGAATTTATTTATTTATTTTATTTTTAAAAGGTTAAATACAATGGTACAATGTTTGTGTTACATAAGCATCCCATTTGTAAGAGCAGACTACCTGAAAGTCAATAACTGAAAAAAAAACTTTGTTTTGGTGTACTTCTTCCCTTTTTTTTTTTTAGTTCAATTTGGGTATATTATATCTGCGAGCTTATACAAAAAAAAAGAATATGTATAATATTTACATTACTTCATACTACACAAAAACATTATATTAAATCACTTAAAAAAAAATCTTCTCTATTTTTAAACAGCACCTCATTGATCAATTTGAAAATGAGAAAGTCTGTGTTTTGTTTGTTAGCATAAAAATATAAACAACCATGCACATGACGTTCGTAAGCTTAATTATTTACTTTTACTAAGATCACTTTTTTCTTTTTGGAGAAATGTTATTGAAGTACCTGTATACAGGTGATTAAAACTGATTCTACGCTCTTGTTTACTATTTATTAATTCATTCTGTAAAGAAAAAGCAATAATATTTATCAACTCGAGTTTTCGTCTTTAATTCTCTTTATTTCCCCTTTTTCTCTCTTTCATGCTGTTATCCATTCAAAAATATGAAATTCACTTATATTCTTCTACTTGTAATAAAACCTCTGTTTATCCAATACCATTATGCAATAAAAGGAGTTATTTAATAAAAAGTAATAATAAAACAGTGTCTATTTATATATATTATTACATATTTATGGCTTTATTCTATATAGTTGAACAAACCTACTTCTGGTAGTTACGTTCTTCCTCTTTCAAAGACAAATATGACAATAATTAGTTCAATAGAAAAGGATTTGTGATTAATTCAAGATGGATGTCTTTTATTAGCGTTAACTTGATTTTTTCATTAAAAATAACGTTATTCTCAGCTATCGAAATTGATTTAAAAGGATTTTCTAGTCTACTTTTCTGAAGTGGATACGTTAGCATCCAAATAAACTTTTCCAGAGTAGTCGTTTTCATGGGTCGGCTATATATATACTCATATCAGAATTTAAATTAATGTGGAAGTCCCACTAATATTGATTTCTAATATAAACTCTGGTATTTATAGCAATATCTTTTGCTTCAGTATTTGTTTTAGCATCGTTCTAAGTTCTGTGTATTTCTTTGCGCTACAGCACAATGCCTAACATTAGCAGGCAAATTTCAGTTATTTGGTGCTAATATTTTATCTAGGTGGAAGTTTGAAGACTACTTGCGTCGTCGTCAGGATCAGAGTCGTAATATTTTAGACACTGAAATAGTGTATAATCAATGCACCAAGAGTCTCTCAGGGGTAATTATTATTGTAAAAGGCGAAGAGACATTGGCACAAATCAAGCAGCTATTGTCAAAAAGAAGGGTAAAGGTTCCAGTGATTCTCTCTCTCTCTCTCTCTCTCTCTCTCTCTCTCTCTCTCTCTCTCTTTTTTTTCTTTTCTTTTCTTTTTTTGATTTTAGAAAAGTCTTTAGTCTTCTCCTTTTGTAAAGCGACTTTTGATCAACGTTATTTTCTGCATGTGCGGCCCTTAATTTGCAAATCAAGATTCAATTTGTATTTGTATAAGGAGTTTCTTATTATTTTATTTTTTATATTTCTCTCATCGCCTTTATCACCAACTCCTCTCTTCTTCTCTTTTTCTCCCTCTCAAAAGACACTTTTTATTAGATATATTTTTTATACATATATATATAAATTGAGATTATAGCTTATAAAGTAGCTACATAGAATGTCCTCACTGGATTCGATAGCAACTTCTTCAGCCGAACGCACCCCTTTATTAGCCACCGAAGAGACTGCAATTATCAAAGAAAAAAAAGAGAGTATCAATGACCTTAAACCACACATAAAATCTATTCTCTCTGCATTTTACATATCAATAATAGCAGGCTTGAATGATGGTAGTTTGGGTGCGATCATTCCTGGGCTAAAAGAGTACTATGATATTCCAAACGAGACAGTTTCTTTATTTTTCTTATGTGGTGCATGTGGCTTTTTCACTAGCGCATCCCTAAATGGAACACTAGTACATCATCTTGGTCAGCTAAAAACAATTTATATCGGTGCTTTTACTTTGTTTTCATCCTATCTATTTCTTATGATAGGGTTGCCGTTTCCTGTCATGGGATTTCTCTTGTTCTGTGTTGGTTCGGGAATGGCTTTAATGGATGCTGCAACAAATGTATATATAGCGGGTTTACCAATGGCTACTATTTTATTGAATATATTATATGGTAAGTAGGAATAAAAAGATGGATGGAAATTTCATAGAAAGGACATAGATTCTATATTATAGAGCAGAAAAATTTCATATATGCCATTCTTATTTTATAATATAAACTAGCATTTTATGGTCTAGGTGCTATGATAAGTCCATTGGTCGCTGCACTCCTACTTCAACACGGAGTCAGTTGGAAAGGAATGTATATATATTTAACTGCATTTGCATTTTTAAATATTATTTTTATTACATTTGGTTTCTGGTCAGTTAAATTCGATTCCAGCGACGATGATAACGCCGAGGAAGGAGATGAGACCAATAATGAAAATCCCACTAAACTGAATCACAGTCAATTGACCAAAGCAGCTATATGCAATCGTATGACACTGATTGGGGCCATCTACATTTTAATTTACATTGGCGATGGAGTCACTGCTGGTAGTTGGGGATATACATTTTTAACTGAAGGAAGATTTGGTGATAGAATTGATATGGGGAGAGTTGTCTCTGCTTATTGGGCTGGTTTAGCTAGCGGCAGAATCATACTTGGATATTTGACAAGCCGTTTTGGAGAAAAGTTGATGATTACTCTGTTTACAATGCTAATTATTAATTCATTCATTATCATGATGATATCCAGCGATATTGTTCTTAATTCAACAGGTAATTGCTTTTATTTATTGTGGCTGAAGTAGATTGATAATTGAAGTAATCTATTATACCGTAGCTTTTATAAGCGTTGGTTTTTTTTTGGGTCCGATATATCCTACCACAATTGCTATTACATCAAGGGTTTTACCTAGAAGCTATCATGCTACATCTATCGGGTTTATGTCTGCGTAAGTTATTAAATGTTACGATAGATATAATCATATATAACGAGTTGTAATGTTAAACTTTTGCGGTACTATAACTAGTCTTGGTTCTGGAGGTGCGGCTTTGTTTCCATTTATAACAGGTCAAATTGCAGGCAAATATGGAATCCTCATCATGCCAGCAGCCTGTGTTGGGATATCAGTTGCGATGATGATTCTTTGGGCATTTATACCCTCGGATAAGCCTTTCTTTGGCGCATGTAAATAAATTGATCATATTCGACGATTACCAGGTCGTCTTCAATGTAACAGGTAGCGAGCACCATTTTTCGTTCTTTTTTATTTTATTGATTTTAAAAAAATAAAAATACGGTAATTCTTCGATATACTCACTGTCTAGAAAGTGGTCGTCCAACGAATATGATTATTATACCAGATATAATCAGACGTTATACTGATCGAAATGGGTTGTACATTAGACACTCTGGATAGGAGTGCACTTGGATAAGAGTAATTCTCGATAAGGATACTGCAATTGTCTTTGTAGAAACTGTGTGATTGTTTTTGACCATTGTTAAAGTAAGTCATAGGATCTCGATAAGACTAAATTCTCGATAAAACTAGAATGTACCCGCCAAAAAGCCACTCTTATCCAGAGCGTCTTCTGTATCAGTTTTTATTTTCTGTTATTGATCTTTTATAAATTGTATCTAAGTGATCAGAATATATTGACCTATATTCTCTTTCGTTTAAGATTTACCAACCTAAAAAAAAGTAAAAGTAAAACTATCGAGAATAATGAAAAGAATAGGTTAATCGAAGAGTGGATTTTTAGAGGGATCGGTGTATTATTAACTGATAATTTACATGTTATTTGTAAAAAGTATAAAACAAGTTTTAAAGAGCATATATACGAATATAAAAAAAAAAAAAAAAAATTAATTAATGGTATCTATAATATTTATTAAATTTTAATTTGAGAGAAAAATTTCTGCTAAGTCTATTTGTTTGTTTGATGCTGAGTGTCTATGGGCTCTGCTTCTTTTCTTTGCTCTAATTCTTGCCTGTCTTCTTTCTTTTCTTTCTTTAGCTCTTTTTTTCTCCTCCTCGTCTTTTTCATCTTCGTCTTCATCCTCGTCTTCTTTCATTGAATTGGTTACAATTTTAGCTGCTGCTTGGTTATAGGTACGATAAAACAAATAAATCTCGTTTGTTTTATCACTTGATATATAGAGACGACCGTAGCTATCAGTAGTTAAGCCATAGGGAGAGAAACACTCTTTGCTAGAACATGGCTCATCTTGCTCCAGCAACACAGTAGGATTTTTATCCCAACGAGGTTTGTGCGCAAGATCGTCAAACTTGAGACGAATAACACTGTGACCGTTTGCTCTACCAGGAAAGCCATTGTTAGCTACAATAGGAGTGTCTGTCCAGTTACAAGGTAGACCAACTGATGTTCCATCAGTATTCTTGTTTCCTACTGAACAAAAATCTCCCATGTAAAAGTGAATACCAGTAGCGAAAGAACTGGGTTCAAGATTTACAGCTGGTCTACGGTTATTGGTTTCATCTTGACAATAATCATCCAACGAGAGAGTAGAGTTCATGTAGGTTGGATGGGCCCATTGACCGCCGGCACCTTTTGATTCAGAAACAACATCTTCGAGATTGTATTCTGTCATGCAAAATGGGAAGCCATAGTTGGTGTTGGCAAATTCATATAGATTAAGCTCCTCGGCGATGCCTTCAATTGATAAATCTAAATATTTGGATTAGCATTTTTATAGAAAAATGTATATATGCATATAAATATACCTTGATCAGAACTGAAATCTTCTCGTACAATTGAACCAGGAAGGCTACTTACTCCCCAAAGTCTAGCCTGTGTATCAAAAGCCATAAGACCACGAGTGTTTGTACCATAAGCATGTACTACACCATCTTTATCAAAATCATAGCCTTCTTCGGGAATAAAACGGAGGTTAAATCTCTTGATCACAGCATTTGAAGCATCAACATCTGGAGTCAATTCTTGAACTGAACGAGGTATAAAAGCGTATCCAAGAGGATTAATCGCAATATCTGGAGTAGCAGAGGGGTTTTCGGGATTTATATTTGTTAATATTTTTTGACCATTTTCCAGCATGGAGTGCTGACCGTCACTGTATTCGAATTTATAGACTGAATTAGCGGTTGTAATATAAAGATCATTGCGAAACAAGGCTATTCCGTCTCCAATAGGTTGATCCAATTGACTATTTGGGAGAATCAATTGAACATCTGTATTCTGACATCCATCCATACGAACCGAGTACAATCCATTCTCTGGTGATATAACAAGTAAATGATTTGCTCTATCTGTGATCATTTTCTTTGGTTGAGGAATTGTATTAATGATTACGTTTGCTTTATATCCTTCATAAATTTTAACGGGGTTTATAGGTTCTATGTGTGTCTTTGGTTCACACAAAGGTTGTTCTTTTGGATCGGATACAATCAATGGATTATCAGAAGAAGCATCAGGAACAAGATCGCCGTTTTTCCCTACAAGCATAGCACCAGATACACCACTATCATTTTCACTTCCATTTGCTTCATCTCTATCATCGTCATCATCTGCTAGTACTGATATATTAAATATTATAGATAGAAATAAGAGAATATAAATTATTTTTTTCATATTATCTATAGACTATTGATTGACATGTATCAGGGAATAAAATATAAAAAAAAAAAGAAAAAAAAGAAGGAAAATCAATTTAATTTAAATATATAACGAAAACCTTAAAAAGAAATTGTCAGGCATAATTTCCCGGTGTATTTAAGTTAACCTTTGAACTGGTAATAAGATCGGAAATAAAGTTTATTACACTCACTCTATTAACGA
>VCJD01005191.1:58401-68628 GCA_024140245.1 Backusella tuberculispora | reverse complement strand
TTTTTTTTTTTTCCTTATTGTTATATATAGAAATCTTCTATTATTTGATTTTGGTCGATAACTTTAATCTAACTAGACTTCTTATTTTTACTATTAGAGGTTTATATGGATATAGTATTCGTCAAATGAAGGCTTTGTATTGTAAAATAGTGTATATTAAAAGAACAATGATAAGCTACTACATATATTCATGATTAAAATCACAATATGATATTAAACTACAAGAAGACCTAGACGCTATAAAAAAAAATGTTTTAATGAAAAATTGCCAATTTTGCGGCCATGTTAGTACTGGTAATATCTAATATTGGACGCTTCGAGTGTCTAAAATATTCTTCTTATGATTCTATACTTCATGCAAAATAATAACAGATAAGAAGATAAGAAGATAATAATTGAGTATCACAATGATCTCACAGCGTATATCTCTTATAATCTTGTTTTAATCGAATGTTGCACTCTGAAGCTGATACATTGAAAAATATATCCATTACAACATTGTATAATAAGAAGTATATGTAATGATATCGTATTTTAAATGTCATGATTTTTTTTAAGAGAATATTTTGAATTTAAATTTAAGGTTGATAGAACCAACGACTAAGTTTTGCATTTTGTTCCCTATTTGATCTATCACATGATGTTACCTGTTTATTCCATAGAATCAAACAGCTTAGCTTTTAAAATTAAGTTTTAGTTTCTATTGGAGAGTTTTACGAGAAAAATGATCTTGTCTAATTATTTAAGTATATATGTATTGAAATAAATATAAAGCTTGGTGTTGTTTATTTGAAAACATAATAAAATTTTATAAAGTAGTACGATAGGATTAATAAATAAAATTCTGAAGCTTCTATGGGCTGAAGTGGTTAATTTGAGTCTATAAAAACAGAGATAACATCATGTGATAGATAAAATAGCGGAAAGAATGCAAAGCTTAGCCTTTGATTCTAGCAACTTTACATTCAGATTTAAAATATCTCTTTAAAAAAAAACGGTGCAATTCAAAAAAATAATGCACCAGGGTATAATACCTACAATATAAGATTGTAGTGGGAAAATATTACATACATTACTCTTGTACATGCTTGTAAACAATATATGCTTTCAAATTATAGAAAAATACAAGTTCCATCGAATCAAAAACTCTTCCAAGCTGTTCATTGAAAAGAAGTTCTTCGTCATTTTCGAAATTATGATTACAGAAAACATTTGTTATTCTAAAGATCTTAAAAGTTTGAACAAAAAAAAAAATGGAGGGAAACAACTTGATTAAAAGTTCCTTGGTAACTATATCTCTATACCGGCCAATTACTTTTTTTTTGTAACAGTCAAATACTTTTTTTCTAAACGGCCAATTCCATTTTTTGAAACGGTCAATTACCTTTTTTTCAAAGGCCACAAAATCCGTACTAACTGTATAATAAGATTCTTATAGTAATTTAAAAGAATTTGGAAATACGTGCATTACATAATCATTGACTAGAAAATAAAGCGTTGGTTAATGTCATATACAGTTATACTTTAGTAAAAATATGTATTGAGAATGATTTAAAGTACTATCCAAAATGTTAAGTTAGATCGTGAGTATATTTATAAGTTTGAGGCAAAATAAACTAATGTCGTTATCAAGGGCTCAGATCACCTTTCTTGGCTCCGCAGCCAGCATTAGCTCTATTTTGGTTTTCAGAAAAACCCAAATGGATGACACGATAATAAATTGTTACACCGGCGATTTCTCTAATCACCGGCTAGAGAAAGTGTACGACGAAAATGAATAAGATCAAGTTCATTCTAACAGCGCAAGTGAAACGAGTTTATTCTAACAGCACTGGTGGAACGAATATAGTTAAACCCATTATATCAGCTCGACCAAAGCTAATATTGTCGTTTTGATTCTCGAATGAACATCCTCTTATTCATTTTGGTAAAATGATTATAAAGATTATTTATTTTGATTATAAGACGAAAACAGTATTAACATTACTTTAAATAAAATGAGTATAAAAGTAATATAGCGTTTATTGATACAAGGAGAGAATATGTGTTTTATTTATTGATAAGCTTGTGGATAAATAATCATATTTATTGATATGATATTATACCTTTTGTTATATACTAGAATGTTAATAGCTTTGGTTTATCAAAGGGACCGTTTATTACCTCTTTTTAAAAGTTGTTAGCAAGGGATAGAGTCTAGGTTGCCTAGACAACAAGTATAAAAGCTCATTTGATATATCTAAATGATTTTAAAAGTGACACGTATATAAATTTCTTATTATATAAATTTATTAAGTACTACCTAATCTTAAAGATATTTCTTATTACTAATCAAAGACATTAGAGACAAATGTAGCTAGGAAGAAGAGAAGGGTCGAATTTGTTGGTGTCATAACAGAACCATATAAAATGCTTTTTAACTACAATAAAAAATGGTACAATTCGGATATATTGGCTCATGGAGGAGAGGAGGGAGCATTGATACAGTCATGAAAAGATTGTTAAGCAGGAAAAGTGGATGGAGACATACGTTTATATGTGTTCACTTGTGTCAGCCATATCGGAAATAATAAAGAGGAGTAAACTCAACGAAAAAAAAAAATGTCCTGGCGCTTATTATCAACTTTTATGCTGATGGTTATTAATATTTTTTAGAACGTGTAAATTTAACAGTCGAAAATGCATACTCGTACATTTTGCTCAATTATCTAGTTCTAGAATGATAAGGTTGTGCCAGAATGAGTATTTCGGTTGTTCTCGCTCAAACTTCATGAAACTTCGTGTTGAATTTTTTAAACGTTTTTCGAGCTTTGTCTTTTTTCATGAAGTACTTTAAGCTATCAACAAAAACGGTTACTGTTTTCTTCATATAAACTTCATTAGTGTGGTTTCGAACACTATAAAAAAGAATTGGGCTTAGATCTAGAGTTTTCTAGATGAAATCAAAGTAATCTACACCGAAACCAAGTTTTTCTACGATTCTTATCTTATCACTGAGTTTTAATAAAGGCACTAAAAAGGGTACTAAATTATTAACAAACCAAAAAAAAAGTCTAAAGATACTAGTGATGGATTCTTTTGTATTTTTTTTGTGGAGAAATAACAAATAGAGAGCACTCAGAGAAAGATTTGAATAAACGAAAAGTTACAAAAACCTCTCACCTTTTAAATGAATGTCCTAATTACAGATCAAGCTACAATCAATCGCAAAAGGTAAAGATTACAATTGTATGGTATGAATTAATGACAATGAGCTTATAAATATTCTGTATAAATCCAAGATATATTTAAATACTCCGCCAGCTCAAAATTTATCTAGAAAAAACTCAGGAATCGGCAAACAATCTGGCTCTATGACAGAAAATAAAATTATTGATGATGTTGAATAAATGGAATTTGATACACTCAAAAATAGTACCGAGCCAAGCACTACATTCGAAAATAAAACAGAACATCAACCATTCTATGTTAGTGGCTACGAAATGGACTTCGACTATGATAGCAAAGAACTCGACTACGAAGAAAAAAATAACGGAAAGGGCGAACAAACAAACAAAACAAACGATGCTGGCACTACCCCTGGTGACGATAAACCTGTTGAAATTGATATCGAACAACCTGAGTTTAATGATCCAGATTTTAATACAGGCTTGAAAATATATTTTCTGTTAAAGAAAGACATATAAGTGAGTTCTTTTGAAGGAATAATCAAGATCGTGAACAGCTATATATCGGAAAAAACCCTGGGCACAGGTCTATTTTATAGCCATTTTAGATCAAGACCTGGTATTATTGAAAAGTATCAAGTAAAAGAAAAGGAGATAGACGTATGCAGAAATGGATGTGAATGTCATTTCAAACACTAACAAAAAAAAAAGTTGTAGCAATGAAAAATGTTTAGAAACTTGTTATAAAACGAACAAAAAACCCCACAAGGAAGTTTACGCAAGAACAAAAGACCTAACAACGAAGATGGAAGAGCTGACCGAAGAAATGAATCAGTTGAAAGAAAATAATGAAATACCAAGTAAAACAGTAGATGATTTAACTGAAGATAGCAAATCAATGAAAACTCTACTTACTACATCTCCCTTCCAAATAACATATTATAGCCCTACAATTGAAGACAAAAGAATTAGTGAAGGTTTTTTTTGCGGATAATATTTATCCAAAGGCGAATATTGAACATCTGATTCAAAAAATAACGGTTATTGAAGGAAATGTGAACGAGAATGTCATCAAAAAGTATAGAAAGAGCTAGTTTATCGGGGAACTATACAAGGTCATTATGGAAAAAGTCCTGGGTGAACCGGCCACTATGAAACAGTTTAATGCTGCCCATAATCAGATACCTTTACTAAATATCTACTTGGTTATAGTTTCAGTGAAAGAAGAATATAATGTAGAGGAGGATACCAGTTTTTGTTCTACTAACCCCCGAGCAAGATACAAAGCATTAAACCTCCTTGAATATATGGATGCGCCGTATATGCCTTTACGCGCATGTATAGGCTCTGGGGGTGCTCACGTGATGACCCAGTACTACTAGAAAAAGGTCAACGGTAAAATAAAAATCTAAGTATATATTTGAATCAAACTTATTAACATAGACTATATGTACGTATAGATCCAAAAAAGAGTACGTTGATGTTCAGACTCAAACTGAATCAAGCGACACAAGCGACTCAGAAGAAGAATATGTAGCTATAAATTAAAAATAAACATGACTACGATATTGATATATTATTTTTATACTACAGAGATGTTAATGATCTTAATCTGAACAATATGTTTGGTGGTCAAAATAAGAGCATCTCACGCTGGTCTAGCTCATCTACATGCAATTCTAATAAGAAAGGTTAAAGTACAACGCAAACTGCTAGTACAGAAAAGAAAAAAGACAGTTATGAAATAGTCAACATTTTTCATATATTCAAATCTAATGCTTTATATAACACAAGTAAACAATCCATAAAATGAAAAATAAGCTAAACACCTAGATAAAAACTACTATAAATGCTATTATTATAAAATAAACTAATCTCTTTAAATAAACATTTAAGATAATTTGACCCAATATAACTAATATATAATGATGTAAGAAGGAGCCGTAAAGCGGTGTAAAATATGAGAGGAGGTACTGAACCTGTTTTTTTCTTTCTAATGTGTAGAAAACTCTAGCATAAGTGTAGAAATGTATAGACACAATCTACATTTTTCTACACCTTTACTGGAGCTCTCTACATATTTTTTATTATTATAAAACTCCCTGCCGACTTTTTTTTATAGTGAAAGATGTTCAGTACTATTCACTTTAATAATAGGACCTATGAATTTGGAGCCATTGAATTTTCTTATGTCAGCTTTAATATCTGCCTCTAAAAAATCTATGTATGTATAACCTTTACTTTGGACATTTAGGAAAATACCAGACCGAATATCTGTAATTTCATCACATATAGAATTAAAAAAAAAAAAATGCTGATATCACCAGTTGTAGCTCTGAAATGAATTTAACCAACATAGACAGTATTGTTAACTGATTCTGTAATTTTACCAATTCTATCTTTAAACTTTGTAAACTTTCTAGAGCTTTCTCTTTTATCTGATGCACGTTAGCCTTTTTTTTTGGGCTCATCATTCACTGAAGAAGAAGAAACAACAGAGAATTCATCACCAAATTCTTCAGAAATCTCTATAGTGGATTTTCTCATAATTTTTTTTTTCTCTAGGTGTTCAATTTCCATCAATCCTCTCAGTTATTTTAATAGCTGTAATATAATGATTGAAAATCGATAATATCAAAGAGGGGGGGTTTTTTTTTTAAAGAAAAAAAAAAGCTCACTTGCAGCAGTAATTTCAAAGTCAGAAAATAAAATAAAAGCATAAACTGATCTCACGGGTCTTCCTTTTATAAAATCCAAGCCAATAATATGGCATGAATCTACAGTAGGAGCTGGATAAGTGGATACTGTATAATGAGAATTTTGTTATTTTATACTTCAATATTCTCATACGCTAAGAATATGCTAAAATCCAAATTATGCTAATAACTATTTCACTGGTAGTTACTGTAACTTTTAAGTAGTTGATGTGTTTTTTTTTTCTTTTAACGTATAGGAATCAAATTATTTTATATAATGAAGATTTTGATAAATTATAGTTACATAATACAATCTATACACACTATCACACCTATAATTCAATATATTTTGTACTATAAAAAATATATATATGCAAAGACAGATTTAAAGTTCAGTAGTTGCATCAGAAAAAAAAAAGAAATGCTTTATTGTTTTTTTTTAGGTTAAGTATCAAATATATTATATTTTATCATTTTCAAATATAAGATTCCCTCTTGCTATAATGAACCTGAAAAAACACTTTGATTTTGATTGTATGTTTAGAAATAACACATTGGTCTTTTAGTAAATCTATAATATGGCTAAATCCGTCTATTTTTAAGGAATTTTACGCCACAATTCTTTCTACAAGTTACAGCTACTTTTTCGTTTTATATAAAAATAGATGTGCAATTTAAATACAATTATGAGAAAAATTTATTTATTTGATAACTACTATGATTGGTATTAAGGAAAAGAAAAAAGGTTTATAATTTAATATTAAAATATTTATCTACACTAATTATATGATACAGGAAAGAGAGGAGAGATGTTTGCTATAAGTTAATCTTATAGTCATAGGTCAAAATTTGGTGATGAGATGTATTATTTTCTGGCGAGTGAACCTAGCCCGACTCCTCCACGATTACCTTGGCTGTCAAAAAGCATCCGAAGGCCTTGTTGAGGCTTTATATTAGGTGAATGTGGTCCAAGTGGTGGGGATTGAACATACGAGGTTCTTCGACCAGTGTTAAAGGGTGGTATTGGTGGTGGTTGTCTTGTTATATGAGATTCTTTTCGATATGATGAAACTGATGCATCGTCATCATCTGTCATATATAGCTGAGAAACAGAACCTATGCTAGTTCGTCGTGATGAAGAAGCGGTACTAAGAGATGCGTTAAGCTTAATTCTAGGTTCTTGTAGCATGTGAATGGTTCCCTGAGCCTGCTCAAGCATTTCTGTGTATTCATGTATTCTCTTTACCATATCTTGAACACTTCCTCTTTGTTCTTTTTGATGAGTTTCAATGGAAGAAAGTCTTCCCTGTAGCTGGTTGTTTTCATAAACAACCTATTTTAGAGTACAAGTTAGCACTATATAAAACAATCCCGATAATAAATTATAGTGTTACCGATGCAAGGTCAGAGTACATATTTCTAATAGCATGAGTTGCAAATACATCGGATTCTTTTTGAGTTTTTACTGCTTTTTCCAATAAAACTTGAAGATTCACATTAACTTCTTCTGTTGCAGTTAAATCTTGCTCGATTTCACCTAGGTAACGATTTAGTAAGCCCTACATATTATTTAAACATTGATACTTACAAACTCGGTCTTTTGATTTTTCCTAAATTGACGTTAATATTCCATTCTATCTTTCTTTTCGTTTTTCTCTATTTATTTTTATATTCCTTACAAGATCTAGGGCTATTCCATCCATTTGCTTGGCTAGGCCATCCATGTTTTGACGAAATAAGGTTAATTCTTCTCTAGCTTGCTGCATTTCTCTCAAAAATTGTAATCGTTCGGATGCGTCGTTCGATGTTGTATGATGTGACTCAGAGTAAGATGATGTTAATGGTGTCGAAAGTGAGGATGTAGGCTATTGTAATTAAATAAATAGAGGGAGGAGTTTAATTCAATCAAATGTTTCAAGCTATGCTTTACATTTGCTTGCCTTTAACTCGTGGTCATTAAATGAATAATAGTCGGCGTATTCGTAATCGAAATTATTGGGTGAATCTAATGTAATAATGCTTGCTCTTCGCTCTATTATAAAATCATCTATAATTATATAGCGGTTAATAAACTCTCTGCAATTTAGCAACAAAATGCTTTTATTTTTATTTTTATTTTTACTTTCAGAAGTTGTCCTATTTTGAATACCCAAGGCCTTTTATATATATATAGAAATAAATAAGTGATATTATTATATATTTTAAGATCTAAATAAATACTTTTACAAGACCAATCTCATTGGGATCCATTTATTGCTTCATTAAGAATCAAAAGGTCCTTTTTTTTAAAAAAAACGAAGCCTATTTTTTATCATTGTACAGAAATGTAAAGTAAGTTCACACGTGATCGTAAATATGCCGTCACTTAGATTCTGAATAAAATCTGGGGTTGACCGCTTTTATTTGCCCTGGGTTATCTTTCTAATTCTACTATAACTATGCAACCTACATTTACATTACGCGCTGCCCATAAGCCTTTGATTCGTTTTCTTGGTCCTAGAGCTAATCTTTGGAAAGGTAATCAGCATTCCATATTAACAATAACCAACTTTTATTAAATCGACCTGACAGATGCACCTCACCATGTGGGACCTCATCCCATGACACCTCCCGACCTTGTTAAGCACGTTGCTAAAGCTAGTGAAGGTGTCTCAAAGGCAGCTCCTAAGCAACAACAAACTGCTTCCACAATTGAATTTGGACAATTACCTCCTCGTTATCGTCGTACTCCCATCACTGAGGCTGAAATGGAAGCTGTTGAGGTAATACAACATACCACAAAAATATATAAACAGGTGAACTGGTCAATAGGTGTACTAATATCATTATTTGTATTATAGAGTGGAGGAGCAACTTATATCTTTTAATTCACATATTTTATGGTCTAGAACATATGTATAAAATTAGTTCATTTTTTCTTTAAATAAAATGTATTTTTCATATCTTATCATACCACTTTACTCATTTTGTGTGTGCAAACATACCTCCATAGCCATCAAGTGTGACTGATATATTATTCCTTTTTCTTTTTGGTTATCTACTCATATGATAACCTGTAATAGGAATTGATGAAAAGCCTTTCATCACCAATGCTTTTGTGGTATAGAATTTTAACATGTACGAGTAGGAAGTTATCAGCTTTCTGCAGCTTTCTTGACTGTTAGCATGTGTTACTTTCTCCATATTTTGAATTGGG
Source organism: Backusella tuberculispora (assembly GCA_024140245.1). Taxonomy (NCBI): domain Eukaryota; kingdom Fungi; phylum Mucoromycota; class Mucoromycetes; order Mucorales; family Backusellaceae; genus Backusella; species Backusella tuberculispora. The sequence goes on along the minus strand of VCJD01005191.1, from coordinate 59,569 downwards.
GTATTTCCAAAAATATCTGTAAACTTGTTATAAATTTCCCTTTATATATGTACATACATGTAAAAGCGGTTCAATTCTGCATTCGGACCTTCGAGATAATCATAGTGACCTTCAAAACTAGGTGCTCTAGAATTTATATACTATAGTGCCTCGGAAACTGTTCAATTCAAGAGCTTGGATAAATATTTATGTTTATATAGAGAGAGATAGTATTTAAATGATAAAAATAATTATAAAAAAATTACCTAAAACAGCTGGACTTGCTCCAGATTGAGGGAAAACGCTGAAGTACATGGCAGAAGAACTTTTAAAAACTCTCTTGAGATATTTAAACATATTCCTGGTTAAATGTAGCTTGACATCAAAAAGTAAATCAATGAGTTCCATATTAAATATTAAATATTAAATACTAAATGTTATAAAAAAACATTTTTTAGATCAGATTTTACCGCTAGCAATATCTGCCCCATGTTCATTGGCCAGAATCCGATGAATGTGTATAATAACTCTATACGTGTATATATTAAAATTATTATACTTGAAAAAAAAAGATTATTATAAATGAGATTTATCGCCATATTCGCTTCTTCTTAGCTGATCAAACGCCGCAATGTTGGCTTGTAAATATGGCTTGTCAATCCTGTAAAACATAACCGAAGTCAATATATTATAATTTTAATTTAATATATAGCATAAAAATACCTTCCGTCCTTTATTGTTATTATTCGCTTTTAGAATCGGCCATATATGGATCATTATAATAATGATTATAGAGGATTCTTTTAAAAACTGCTCTTTATTTATGGTATATTATACTTTTATCCTTTAAACCGTACGAGCGATGTTTTTAGCGAAATATTATACAAGACTTTAGAATAAAAAAAAATAAGTTTAAAGCTATAGATTATAGAATAGATTCCACTCTTTCATTTGAGCTTAGAAAATGGTGGTATATTGCTTATTAAAATATCTAAATAAAGAGAAGTAAAGCGAAACACCTGAATAAAAATAAATGGACAAATTTGTCCGCTTAACAGTTTAAGTCATGTTCAATAAAATCGTATGTTTTTTTTAAAGCGTTGGCTATTATTAAGCGATACATTGATATATCTTGATGAGTCGGTATGCTCATATGTCGAATAAATAAAAAATAGCAATATATGTTTAA
>VCJD01005181.1:2934-13917 GCA_024140245.1 Backusella tuberculispora | reverse complement strand
AAAAAAAAAAAAAGATATTTTCCAAAAGGATCCAAGTCCACATAAACCTGATCATTCTTTACTTTATAAATTTGTTGGAGGACCTTCTCTTATAAACGTTGGTGGTCAACAATGGAAAAATCAAAGAAAAATAGTGAATCCCGCGTTTCATCGTTCTATGCCTTTGCAACTATTTGGAAAATTGATGATTAATTTATTCAAGGAAATAGAGAAAAAAATTACTGATAAGGTTGATACCAGTGACCTTGTAGAAAGATGGACTCTTGATGCTATTGGAAAAGCAGGCTTTGGTAAGAGAGAGAAAGAAGGAGGGAAAAAATAAAAATAAAAAAGAGAGAGACAAAACAAGATTTAGTTGAAGCTACATAAATATGATCTACTGGTTTACATGTTCTAAAATTACATCACTTGTAGATTTCGATTTTAATGCTTTGACAGATAGAAACAGCTACTGGGTGAACGCCTATAACACTATCACTGAGAGTGCCTTCTCGCCAGCCTTTGTGATTCTTCCTGTTATAGACAATCATCTCTTATGGATGTTTCCAAAACGCAAGCAAGCGAATAGGGATCTAGATCACTTTCTCAGTACAATTAATATAATTGTTGATGAGAAGCGTAGAAAAATACAAAACGGTGGAAACTCTAATGATGCTCTCGGAGAAAATGAGAAGGACCTTCTTTCATTGATGCTTGAGAGTGAAATTACTGAGGGTGGAACCATGACAAATGAAGAATTAAAGGTATAAATAAATATAAATATATAAATAAATAAGAAATAACTACTTACAAACTTTTCTTTATTTTCATATTCTTATTATTAAATAGTCCAATATTTGCCTATTTTTCTTGGCTGGACATGATACGACATCTAGTGCTATATCTACTGCCATTTATTACCTATCTATCTATCAGGATATTCAACAACGAGCAAGAGAGGAAGTAATTTCTATCTTGGGTGATGAGCCTGAAGACGTTATTCCAACTTTTGAAGATATAGATAAGTTGAATTTTGTCAACATGATTATAAAAGAAGTAAGAATATATATTTAATGGTATAGTTACTCTGCCTTGTACCAAATTTAAAATATAATTTATATTCTATCTTCAGGTTCTTCGCATAAATTCACCTATTGATGATGCTCAGGTTCGTGTAGCAAATGAAGATACCGAACTTGGAGGTACTTTCATTCCAAAGGGAACTCAAGTAGCTGTCAACATTAGTCTGATCCATCTCTCTGATAAGAATTGGACTGATCCATTCTCATTTAATCCTGATCGATTTTCTAATAAACAACAGTCATCAGGAAAAACTATGAACTGGATTCCTTTTGGTAATGGTGGTCGTCAATGTATTGGTATGAAGTTTAGTTTAGCGGAACAGAGAGTGTTCCTTTGTATGTTATGTAAGTTTATATGCTGTTTTGCAGTCATTTCCATATAATACTAATATATATATATTATTATTTAAATTATTATAGTAAGAAAATATACTTGGATATTACCTGAAAATTCTATTCATAAAAATGGTCTCAAGACTAAAGGCTTTGGTTTGGTTTCACCCAGAGATTTATACATTGATTTCAAGAAGAGATATTAAAGTAGCCGTATACATATACGTATTTATAATAAATATCTTTTATAATAAAATCTGTTTATATCATTCATTGCTATATGTGAGATATGTGTCACTTTAATACCCATAATTTAATGGAATCTAGAGCATGCACTACGGTATGCGCAGAAAAAAAAAGTGTAAAGTAAAGAGAATCTTAATGCTTAAATTTTACATGGAGAAATTGTACAGATATGCATAATAGCCACACTTTTTTCAAAAATAAATTAGAAATACTGTATTTTTTAAGAAAATGATAAAAAGTTTTTAATTAAATTTATATGGTTATTTTTTACTCTTCTTTTCAATAATTATAGCCGCTTTCTTATTTTCTTGGAAAATAATGTATCTCTTGTTCTCTTTACTCTTTCAAAAAACATCGCTTATAACTCCCTCTCATAGAAACATGTTAAAGAATTGGTACTTAGGTTGGCCAATAAAAATAAGATGATTACTGTCACTGCAACTATCGGGTTTTTGATTTCATATAGGATAGATAAAACTTTTAGACCACCACGCAAGTTTCATCATATACCACACCAAAACTATTTCGAGTTTTTCCTCCTTTCTTTTCTCAGCAGAGTTATTCCATCAAATTTCACAGGGCTTTATTAAATACACTGAGCTGGACAACGGAATAAAGTCTTTTATTACACGGTAGTTCTAAACATTATCTAAAGATTTCCAAGTATTTCCAATTGGGTCCGTGTGTCCTTTACGCATAATCAAATATTTTACTGCATCACGACGAATACGACTGTCCAGAATCTCTTCAAATTCAAGGCGCTCCTCTACTTCTACTTCAATTGACGGGTTTGACACTGGAACACGACCAGGTATGTTCAGGTATGATTCTTGATCAACTCGGGTTAACAGACTAGCATAAAAAAACAGAGCGAATGATTATGGTCTGAGGCAACTCTAACTTGGCTTCCACCCTTGTCTCTCTTTTTTTGAAAGGCCTATCCTCACTGGCGTCTCTGTTGCGACTGAAGAGCTTTGTAACAAGCTTCGTAATCTGTTTGAGTCATTAAAGGATGAGTTAATTCTTGTTCAACAGTAACTAGTCGCTCATTATAACGAACATCATCGGCCAACACCAGATTACAAAGTGGATGAACAAGTCTATCTGTCTAACAAACACATCAACGCCATTCGACCTTCACACAAGCTAGACCATTTTCGTATTGGTTCGTTCGAGATCATCCAGAAAATAAGTTCGCATGCTTAAATGGCTTGCCTCAAGAGGTGAGTGCTTTATACTGTATTGTATTGAAATATTATAACTAGAAGTATTAAATTAATGGTATATAATACTTATAATTTGTGGTTCAAATAGTCTTGGATGTTACGAATTAAACGGAAAATTTGTTTTAGTTTTGAATAATGAATGTATAAATGGAACTTATTTTAAGGCTACCACCAAAAATGAATTATTTAACTTGAAACTTTTTGATACAAAGAATTTAAGCGACAACGAGGACTCTTTTATAAACAATTATTGCGAGGTAGGGTATTATGTTGTAGAAAGTAATACTTTGCTAAAAAATCATATAGAGAGTGGATCCTAAAAATTTCGACTTTTACAGAACACAACCAATTACTCCAAATAATACAGAAATGTATTCGTTAATTTATTTTTTAAATACCATGTAAGCGCTAAAAACGATATATATTAGTGCTTTAACTTAGTTAATTTATTGATGGTTTATGTTACAGATCATGTATGTATAAAAAACAAAATAATAATATTAATCACGAATATGAGCATACCCTCCAGACTGCGATTACCATACCTTTAATGAATTTTTTTTTTTGGTTTAAATTCACCCTGATATATGTATCAAACGGGGTAATACTTGATGTACAATACTATAAATCAAAATGTTGCCGAAGCGAATACTGGAAATGTGGTAAATACCCACTCATTAATTAACTCATCCTGACTTACATAATTTAAAAACTTATTCTAAAGATATAGGGAAGAAAGGGATTTCAATTAAATTTATTATCATATATGAAAGATAAAGTGAGGCTCTGAGAGCATTTACCACATTGGAAGCCGCAGCGGAGGCAACTGAGATTTTTTTAGGTACGACAAACAATCTTAAGTTAATACTTTCAATCTTTAGGGTGTCTCATGCTATCGGAATAACTAAAAAAGATACACGTCAAATGTTGACACATGATTTTAGACACTTATTTCATAAAAATCAAAAATAAATTTGAATTGTTGCATTAACTCTTGTATTTTTACATAAAATTCAATATCATAATTTTGAATTTTAGTATATTTATTTATACTAAAAAATTATTAATTCTGAAGAAAATAATATAATATTGTTGTTATTAAAAACTTACAGAACTGTTGTATATCAGCGACTTCAATTCAAACAGATTTAAGATTTGCACCATGGCATTGTCAACCAATCAAATATGACCTAATGACAAGTAGTCCTTTTTTATTTTTTAATTTAATTTATTTTTTAACACAAGTCCTCTTTCTTTTATTGGTATCACTATTATTATGAATACCTTACCTATTAAGGTGTTATATAACATATTTGATCGATTATATCTAACTCAAAAACGCGAATGTATGTTTGCCTGTAAACACTGGTTGTATATTATACGCTCTCGAAATCTACTCAAAACTGTTTATATAAGCAACTCATAATCATTTCACAAGTTTATAAGTCTCTTAAAACAGGAACCGGCCACTGGCACTTCAAGTAGAATATCTGACGCTATTTGGATATCCCTCAGTCAATTTCGATAAACAACATTTTCTTGTGTACTTTCCTAACTTAAAAGAGATTAGTATATCACCAATACAGGGCTCTTTTTTAATTCGCGCAAGTTTTATCATTTCAGTGAGACACAATTTCATACATTATCGAAACCAGCCGATCAGTTACAACATGTTGAAGATGCCGGTGAATGGAAATTAACGCGCTATTTGATACAAAACAAACTATGCTCTCATCTCCTCACTCTCAATCTACATTTATCTAATGATGAGTATCATTCAAAGAGCAATAGCAGCATGTTCGCTATATTGAAAGATATCCACGTATTGAAGAATCTAATATTAGAAAAACCACTCTTTATTAAAATCGATATGCTTGAAACGATACATACCAATATACCGTCGTTAGAATCACTTGAAGTGTCAGACGCAATATTACTACCCAGTATCCTTCCAGCAGATATAAAACCTGCTACTCTGGTTAATCGTCTAAAAATAAATATACTCGATACAGGTGCAGATGGGAGAACCAATTGGTTGAAATATATATACCAAAAGTATACTCACCTGAAACACTTTAATTTGGATTTTGGAGAGAGTTTGAAAGACGAGGGATGGATAGATATATATAATGATTACTATCCTCGTTTATTACGAAGCCTTGGTCCTCGATTGAAGTCGTTGGGCCTTCTTGGTGAATTAGATATTGATAAAAATGCAGTAAATAACTTATATAGCTTTGGATGTAAACTTAAAGAGTTGGAACTACTTAGATGCTGCGATCCGGTGCTTTTTCATGATATACTTCAAACCAATCAATCCAACCTAATCGAAAAGCTCACTGTATCTGGAATATCATCGACCCATAATTTCGACATGCTACAAGGAATGAAAAATCTTACATCATTGACACTAGATTTTGATACACCTAATATAGATGTGTTTCCACTGGATGACGAGGATATATCTCAACCCATCGAATCCAGCGCAATCTGCTTAAACACTCTTTTCAAAGATGTTCCAACATCTGTTGAGTCGGTTGTTATCAGAAACGGTTTTGTAAGTTTTGACACATCTGTTGGTGATTACAAGAATATTAAAGAATTGGCATTTGATGGAACCAGTCAACAATAGAAAGAGGAGTATGATAAATTTATGGACGGCAGCGACAACAAGAAAATAATCGATAGTTTTATTCGCAACAAATTTGAAAATTTATACTCGTTGACTTTAATCGACTGTTTTGACGAATGGGTCTTTATAGAGCTACAAGGATATCGCTTTTCTTACCTTGAAATAACCAGAAACACAGCTTGTAAAGATTTCAATGTTTCTCTTACTACAGAAGAAGACGAACAAACCCGTACTTACAACGCGCACAGACTAACAGAAACATGTGATTATGGGTGGGAGAATATGCGTTTGCCTATACTAAGTGATGATACATTTGAGAAATATGCCGTCAGTGTGAACTGTCAGTTAGTAAAGAAACTTGTTGTTTGTGAGGTTGAATGCTTTTTATATTCTGATGAACTTCAATTTCAATCTTTTATACAGTAGCTTTCTTTTGCACTGTCCTGCCAATTTCAGCCAGTTTTTATATTGAGACATACCAACCAATCAAATCAACTTGAAACTTTTTTCAGTGAAGCTTAATAAAAAATAAAAGAAAAGGTGCTTTGGGTTTTTCTTTTCATTTATTAATATTATCATGAACAACTTACCTACGGAGCTAGTACATAATATATTTATTTTATTACCTGTTATACAAAAGAAAGAATGTATGCTTGTCTGCCGTCGCTGGGCGAATATTATACAGAAACGAAGTTTATTACACACAGTTTACATAGATAATACAGAGACTTTTCACAAGCTCTTGTCATTGTTAAAAGATCGACCCGAACTTGTGCTCCAAGTAGAAAATTTGACGCTATTTTCGTGTATGGATGAAGATTCCGAGAAAAACATTCTTACAATGTTTCCTAATGTAAAAGTAATTAGACTGTCAGCACACAACAGTGGAAATTTAAAACCATCAACAGCCTACAAGTCCAGTGATCAAGAATTCCATTGGAAAGCTGGCTCCTTTAATCGCATGTATCACATTGAGGATTTCTACGAATGTGGATTAACACGTCTACTACTATCACATGGTTTATGTTCACATCTTACTACCCTAGATCTAAAGATTCGAACGACAGACAAGCTACCACCCAATATCTTTCCCTTGTTAAAAGACATGCCTGTGTTGAAGAAACTAGAAATTGACCATTCGCCTCTTACAATCGACACGATGGAAATGCTACATACCAATATACCTTCACTACAGGTACTTAGGCTATTTGGTGTGGACTTATTAGAAGGTACGGTTCCCACAAATATCAACCCTGCTACAGCTCTTACTACGTTATATATATGGACATACGATTATGATATTAAAGGCAAGGCTGAGTGGCTACAATATATATGTAAGAAATACACTCACTTGGAACACTTTGATTACGAATGGGATGAAATGTCGCAAGGTCGAGAGTTAAGGAATGTGTATGGATCGGAATATTTGCCTTTGTTACAAAGAATAGGCCCGCAATTAAAGTCTTTGACCCTCAGTGGTTTCTTGGATCGAAATAATACAGTATTGAAAAGTTTGGATGATTTTGGATGTCACCTTACAGAATTGGAGTTAAATTTGGCCGATGATGAAACTGCATTTAGTGCTTTAGTTAAAACCAAACAATTCAAACTCATCGAGAAACTCTCTCTGTTTAATATAGACACTGACGAAGACTTTAGCAAGCTAAAAAAAATGGAAAAACTCAAATCATTAACGTTATACTTTGTGCGACATGACTCACTCCTTGAATTTAACTATGGCGAAGAAGAGGAAATAGAAGACTATATAAAGGAGGTAACGATCGATCTAAACGAACTCTTTCGGTCCTTTCCAAAACATGTAAAGTCAGTTACTATTGCCAATCTTTATGTAGATTTCGACGATACCAAAGCAGAACAACAAGAACAATATTCTAATATCGAGGATTTGGTGTTCAAAAATATCAAGTCAAACAAGAAAATATATTTGTTTATTTCAGGATATTTCCCAAACCTGCATTCATTGTCTTTGACTGATTGCTTTAAAAAAGATGAAATGTTGGTGCTACTAAATCATCATTTTTCTTATCTTGAGCTCCTCATCACCATGAACTTCGGATCCAATGTTTCTCTTGTCACGACCGATAACCATAAACCGCGTTTTTACTATACAAGTACACCGCTGAAGAAAGGCTATTCCGAATTCGATGATTTACTCTTGCCTACATCACAGGATGATCTGATTGGTGACAATACGATCACCGTGGTTTGTGGATCAGTAAAGAGGCTGGTGCTCGATAATAAAGAGGCTTTTTTAATATCTGATAAATATCAATTTCAGTCTCTAATAAAATAAAGAGATGGGCACTTTTTTCTTCCATGATTTACTCCAATATGGATACTATTACCAGGTTTTCGCTTACACTTTGATGCTTAAGATAAAAACTCAAGTTACACCAAGTCGGACGTCTTATTTGGTGACAGGAGTCTACCCAATCAAGTGAATTTGACTCTTTTATATTCTTTTATCACAACTGATTGTTATATATGTCACCTTCTCTATTTCGTTTTTACTTTTGATAATGGACAGATTACCTCAGGAGTTATTACACCACGTATTTATTCAACTTCCAATAACTCAGAAACAAGAATGTATGTTTGTTTGTCAGCAATGGAGGAATATCATACAAAGTCGTAGTCTATTTCACACTGTCTATATATACAGTTTCGAGTTGCTTAGAAAGTTTACTATTCTGTTACATCAAGAACCGGAAATAGTACTGCAAGTAGAAAAACTGTTTTTATATCGATCTGCGCCTAGAGAGCTAGATAAACGAATGTTCACTGTTTTCCCCAATTTAAAAGAGATTCGAATGAGGCCTATTCATCAAGGAATCCTGAAATCACCCAACGATTACATTTTCAACAACAATGAATTGGAAGGTTTACCGCTTACTAATGGTCTTGTAGAACATATTCAAGATTTTGACGAATGCGAATTAACACGACTATTAATAATACATGGCCACTGCCTTCATCTCACTACACTTGAATTAAACTTGAATGTGCTCGGAAGCTCACCCAGTGACATTTTCCCGTTGTTGAAAGGCATGCCTGTTTTGAAACACTTATCTTTAAAATACTCACCTCTTACCATGGAGGCAATGGAGGTAATCCATACAAACATACCATCATTGGAATCAATGAAACTATCAATTGTGAAGCTACTACCATGTACTCTTCCAGAAAAAATAGTACCAGCCACACTACTTACAAAGCTAGTTATACTTTCACGCGATCCAATTACACAGGGAAAACCCAATTGGTTTCAATATATACTTAAAAAGTACACCTATTTGAAGCACTTTAACTTTACCCTTCCAAGTTATTTTCATAATAGTGTATTCCGTGAAGCGTATATGACTCAGTTTCCGCTCATATTACAAAATCTGGGTCCTCAGTTGGAATCTCTGGCTTTATCAGATTATTTGGATAAAGGCTATATAATATTAAAGAACATGGATCATTATGGATGCCAAGTCAAAAACCTGAATTTGAGCTTAAGAGATAATGGAAATAAAGCCTTTGATATGCTAGCCAAAACAAAGCAGTTCAAATTTGTTGAAAAACTCCACTTATCTAGAATTGACTTTACTCCGACTTTAGAGAAACTAAGAGAGATGGAAAAACTTAAATCGTTGCAGCTAGCCTTTCTTGAGTTTGATCCAGACAGCATGGATGAAGATACAGGGATCGAATTAAATTATCTAGTAGTTGATTTTGACAAACTTTTTCCGTACTTTCCAAAATCTGTTGATTCGGTTGAAATCGAATGTGATACCTTAGATTACGATGATTCAGAACAAGGCGAATATTCTCAAATTAAAAAGCTGATAATCCGGAATGCACATCCGAATAAAAGAATAGATGGATTTATATCCAAAAGACTTCCAAATTTAGAATCATTGACATTATACAATTTTCATGAACAATGTCGAAACATGTTACTACCAAATCATCATCTATCCTTTCTCTGTATCTCCAACGACGGCACTTCACCTATCAATATATGTCTTATTACAGTAACGGATAACAATACTCGCTACTACACCACCTCTAAATCCTGCTATAAAAACTACTGCCAGTTGGACAATATGATTCCACCAGTAACAAAGGACGATCTAGGTAATCAGCCTATTATAACCGTCGTTTGTAGATCAATAAACACACTTGTTCTAGGATTCAAAAATGCATTTTTAACTTCTGATAAACACGAGTTTCAATCATTCACAAAATAGAGAACAAAATCCTATGTTTTATTAATTCGTTTAATTTGTACCAAAAGTAAATAAATAACACAACAACTAATTTGTGATCTTATCATCTAAGTATTCTTTTTCTTTTGTGTCAAAAACACAACAGCCAATAAGACTACTTTAGAAGTAGCTATCAAAGTGTTGATCTAAATAGTAATAGCAAGAATATATAAATCGTCTGCTATTTTATTATTATTATTATGACTTGTTAATAGTATCGCCCGCTATTCAATCTACTCTGAAAAAGTAGAAGCTATTACGTGGAACTGTACAAATCCGCTATAAGCTTGATATTTCCTATGCCGTTTCCTCGTTTTCTATTTAACCTGCTTCATCATCTATATTAATAGACTTTATTGATACTTGGATATATAGAAATAAGTATGAATTATCTGTTTTATTGACCTTGGTTTTCAAAGATCAATAATACTATATTACTATAAAACTAAAAATACATATAAGAGATATTTGGTCAAAAAAAAAAAGAAGAAGAAGTAAGAAAGAATTTAGAGCATGCCTTTGGGGTTCTCAAGGCTCGGTTTTCAATAGTCCTAGAAGCCGCCCTATTGTGAAAAAAAAAAACTGATTTGATTAAAGTAGTGCAAACCTACGTTATAGTTCATAACATGATCGTTGAAGGCGAGAGAGAAACTAGCCTTCTTCAAAAAGTGAAATATAATGGTGTTCATATCCAGTTTGGGAGAATTGAAGAAGTCTCTGCTAAATTTGAGCAAATACGAGCACGATCGCGTTCCATTATGGACAAATAGGCTCATAGCCAGCTCCAACAAGATCTCATTGAGCATATATGGACTATATATGGCAATCGATCTGACTATAGCTAATGAATAAACTACTTTTTTTTTTTTTAGAATATGTATTCTAAACAGTAACAACATAATAGTCAAAAGGTAAAATAGCGTTACATGAAAGTTAATAAGTCTGATAATTCCTATTAAGTTTATTACCTTTGGACGAAGTCTTAAGATCTTTTAAATTTAATAGGGTTGCTAATATGATCCGTTGAGTGACAATTTTATGATTTCAGGATATTAAATTTAACTTAATCGGGACCATTGGGTCTGCTCTTCTATCTCTTATTTTATATTTTCATGACTATCTTGGCGCACAAAAAGCGAAAAATGATTTTACAATCTAAAATTTTGTCCGATTACATACACATTTTTTTGTATGAACATGACAAAACTCTT
>VCJD01005173.1:7595-23799 GCA_024140245.1 Backusella tuberculispora | reverse complement strand
CAATGAACCTAATATTATCTAAAAAAAAAAAAAAAGGACAGGACAACAATTTGTCTTTTATTTATTTACTAAAGAGAGAACACAACACAATAGCTTACCATTTTCTTACATTTTAATGCGATAAAACACAATGAGACTTGAAATCGGCATGTATTTTTATTTTTCTCTTTTAAATACCATGGAAATGAATTTTGTCAAATTAAAATGTTGTCAACTCGATTCTGAATATATTTCAAATCTCCATGTATACCATAGGTTGCATCATTCAAGCGTGATTATTGTTATAAGACCACTTTATGAACAACAACAATGCTAATAATAGCAATAAAAGATTTTGTTCATTCTCCATTTTTTTCTTACTTTTGATTTTTGGTGCTTCTTTCATACGCTTTTGAACAAACTTTTTTTTTCCTTTAGAGAAAAAGAAAAAATTCAATAGCCATGAATGAAATACACGCATTTTTTTGTAATCATTTGCAGCTGTACAATGAAGCTAGAGCAGGAACTTGGCGTTCATCATCAGGATTATGGAATTTTGCTTTTACTAGAATTCTTGTAGATATGCTATATGTCCAAGCGTACCATCGTCCGGATTTCCTTAATTTTGGCTATGACATGGCTGTCGCTACCTTTGTAAATATATTACTACTAGTTCTTATTTCTGATACTGATTTCCAAAATTTTCAAAATATATAGCTCGAAATAAGTTTAATAAAATTTAAAATAAAATATGGATCAGGTAAATACAATGCCATTGCCAGTAGTTCATTTGTTCGAAGAACGTGGTATATAGAAAGAATAAGAGTACCAATTGCTGACCCACTACGTGACATCATGAATCAGCAACGAATTACTTATATCACCCCCATTTTAAGAGCGAATTTTCAATAAATGTTTTTTTTGTGGCGTCAGTAAAGGACGCGCCACTAAGGCATCTCCTTATATCCCCCAACAAAACCAAAAAATATATAATTTTCTTCTTTTTATTAAATAAAACACTTTATTTATTTATTTTGAAATATGTATAAACTATCACCGTTGTGTATTTGAGTTGTTATTATGTGGAAGATAAACTTCGATCAGGTTTACGTGGCGCGCTTAAGTTGAACTGAACAAACGACTTCAATATGTTTCAAATGACATACAGCACTAGTATAATGCAATACCAAGTCCCAAATTGAGTGGCTGCTCTTTATTTTTAAACTATGTTTTATCGATTTCTGTTGTGCATAACCAGTATGTTTAAACAGTTAAATTTAAATTTTAGTAACTCACATTTTGTATGTAGTGTTTTCACTTTTATGAAAACGTTCGAACATCGCGAAATGAAAGACAATCGCCAACAAACTCTCGACTACGGCAAAAATGTATTAACCAGTAGAACGACAAAGTCTGAAGGTTCATGCTGTGCCATAAAAGTAATAGTAGAAAAAGACGAAAGAAGAAAAAAAAAATAAGCAGCAATTAGGATTTCAAGCGAATTATGAGACTAGATTTGTTTTCACCTATGGAGATGCTAGTGTAAAGTTATCTATGCGTGGTTTTACTCCTAATCCATCAAAGGTATACCATATAATTGTAATAACTAACCAAGACAGTCCAGTAATTAACGTTGTCTTATTTATAAATAATGCTAATAGAAATTGCGATCAGCTCTATCAAAAAAAAGCGCTTGTTATCTTAGTTGATGAATACAAAACTCCAGCTATTTTCAACCATTGTAAACCTAGCCTCAGCAATATCATTGTTCCTGAAAGAGGTTTTGATTGTAAACACAGGTAATAACCATGATGTGACAATCATATATACCATATCTAGCTTGAATTACTCAAACACTTGTATATCAATTCAGGAAAGAGAAGAGCAGATTGTTCAACGAGAAGAATGCGACAAAAAAATATATTGATATTGTAGAAAGCAAGAAGTTGATATTATGGAGATCCAGTACATGTCAATTGAAAACTAGAAAAAGTAAGTATTAAGGAAATGGTGAAATTGCGCAACTAATTAATTTTTTTTTGTCTTTTCTAAAAGATTATCCTGCTATTATCTACCAGTTAAAACTTTGTAATCAGTGTTTAGCTGGTAGTAGTACCGATAGAAATCTGGTAAATCATCGTTTCACTTACATATACAATTGACTTTTACAGTTTTACTAATTAAAATTAAAAAAAACAATAGGTTTGGAACAGAGATAGTAATGCAACATTGAATACCAGATACATTCTTGTTGATTATGTCAACAATAGCTACGAAATAAATTCAAGACATGCTGCTTTGAGTAGAGTGCTTGAGCCTGCACTATAATGCCAGTAGTTTGGCCATTGCATTATTATAAGTGCTAATTTTATTTCTGATTCGATAAAAAGTCAGTACTGACGTCATTTATTTTATTCAATCAAAAATTCTGGGGTGATTTAAGTAGATACATCAGCAAAGACGATTAGAGTGTATCTCAAAGCAGTTGCATTACCCATAGGGACTCTTTGTCACACAACGAAAACTCCTTTGAACCTATCTTTCATTTATCTTTTAAAAAAAAAACAAGTGACTAACATAATATTTATATGTCTAATTATGGTAATCCCGACCTGCATTACATAATAAAAATAAACAATTCACTTGTTTCTTTAAAGAAAACCTATTGTTATATATTTATAAACAAATATGTATATATAAAAAGGAAGAAGGAAATAACAACGTAAAAAAAAAGGTTTTATTCTTAAATACAAAAAGCTTGTCAATAAATAAAGTTTAAGCGCATATTCATGGCATGATAAAAAAAAACACTTTTGTTCCACATAATAATAGTCATCCTAGTGATGTGATACATACTCTCAGCTTTCATATTGATATCAAATTGAATTTAAACGGGAATAGCCTCTATGTCTGTTATTTTTTCTTTTTACTTGATTTACTTGACATGTATAAAATTTACGCCGTCAAATATGCAGTTTTACATTAAATAAAGACCCTACAAGAGTCTAAACTTTACTGGATTAGACAAGATGCCAATACTGGAATTAATATGGACAAATTTAGAATCCATGAAGATTTCGGTTTTTCCTGATTTAATAATGATAGAAACGTTACATAATATATACCAAAAAGTGATTGTATCACTAATTTCTATTTATGTACAAAATGGGCAATAATGACTTTATAGATTATAAAGAAAAAGAAAATAAAAGAGAAAAGTAAACATAAAGGAGTAAAGATAGAATAATACATTATTTTGATTATGACAAGTGAAAGACAAAAGTAAAATAATATTCTTTTCTGAATACAGTTGCTTCCGATAAAACATGTGGAAACAATACTTTTGATAAGGTGATTACCAATGACATTCTAATATTAAGAGCTAAATCTGCGCACTTTTTGTTGAAGAGGAAAAACCTATCAAAAAGCTATTTCATGATGACACTTTGCCAAAAACACACTATTTTTGGTACCCTTTCTTGTGCTGTGCTGGATCACAAGGAGACATGACAATATTTCATTATTTTACACAATTCTATTTGTTTATTTATGCATTCACTCGTCAAATAATCTTTTTTTTTTTTGAAGGTGAATTAAAGATGAATCAAAGAGAGCAGATCCCTTCTATTCAGTTGGAACCAAGCAAAAGCTGAATTTAAATCTAAACCAAGTTGATCGTATCATCAAATGAAGAAGTGCGAGTTTGGATTGTTTGAAAGAGTTAATTTTTTTAGTTTAAATCATCATTAGCTCAAATCAAGACAAGCAACATTTTTTAATACAACTAATACAGCCTGTTGAACTGATTGAAAGTAATATTCGCGCCCTTTTTTTTTGCTTCTTTTTTTTTTCTGTATAGTTTTGCTTGTTTGGAATAGGCTCGATTTTCTGCTTTTTTATTAGCGCTAAAAACTCAAGACTCCGATATGGGATCACCTTAATACATACGACTTCTTGTGTGTATTATTCAAGTGTGACAATGCAAAATAAGCATTTCTGTTTGTTATGTAAACTTCAAATCAAGTAATATTCGTACTACAGTTACAATAGTTAGATTAGAGCATTCCTTGGACATAGATAAAGTTTACTTTCTCGTATATGAATATATACTATATTGTTTCTCTATACAGACATGAATAAAATATATTCATAAATAATGAGGATTAAATATTTATGGATAATATTAAAAATACACTTGTGTGATAATAAAAAACGAGAGAAAGAGAGAGAGATAGATAGAAAAGAGTCATGCAGCATAAGTTCATGTGATGTAATGGTTGGGGAGTATGTAAATATATATTCAAAAAGTGCCTTCCAATAATGAATTATAAGTGGTGTGAAGGCCGGTTCCAATCTCCATATGAAGGTGGGAACCAAAAGGTATACAGCCATCTAGCATTGCTTCAGACATCAGTGTGCCCCATGTTTCAGCTGTATTAGCATCATTTTCCAATAAATGGTTTGTGAGTCGTCTTAAATTATCCCAAATAACAGATAAAATGGCGGCAGGTGTAGTGGATCCAGGTATACCTGGGTGGTGGATAGGAATACTATTATTATTATTATACGTAAGTGATTAGAGTTTTTTTTAATTATTATTTACTTTCCCCCTTCTTTCTTTATTCTCTCTCAACCCCCTTTTTTATTTATAACTTACCTATCTAAATCGTGCTGTCTCTTAACTATTGGTCTTTTGTTTGTCGATCTCATACCGAATGACTTTGCACTGCTATCAGTTTCCAGTGAACTATCCTCACCTGACAATACATCTTGTATGTTGAACCTTCTTGTGGTTGGTGTAAAGGCAGGAGGTGTGTCATGCACGGTTGTCAATGATTTATTTATAAAGGACGGTGGTCTAATTCCTCCATACGGTAACAGTATATTAGGATTTTCATCATTACTATCCAACAATCCTTGTTTATGTTGATCCATATCACCCTTTTTAATATCGTCTTTTTCGTCGTCGTCGTCGTCGTCGTCTTCTTCTTGAGAGGTTTGATCCAAAAGTAGTTGTTGTATAGTACGTCTGAATGAGATGTCATCATTAGGAGATTGTGCTTCTAAAAAAGTGGAATGTTGTCTAAATGTTCCAGTTCCATCATGAGAAGGTAATGTACTGAAGTCAGGTCCGCTGACTGAGACAATCCCCTCGATATCTGATGATGATTCACTATCTGATGGTCGGTAGGAGGAGGAATAAGATTCTGTCTCTGATTGAGTTAAAAGAGGTGATTGTGAACTCTGCACTGAAGGTGATGAAGGCGACACCGAGTTTATAAGGTGCCAATCTGAATCTGATTGTGTATTTAGTGGTGATTGTTGGCCTGGTAAAAGCACCAAGCTTGCAATAGAAGAATCGTCCGATTGTACAGAAGAAAGGTCATCAGATAATGAATAGTTTCTAGCACGGCGTTGAGGTTGGCGACGTTGTTGAGCAAAAGCCATGATAAAAAGAACAAAATAAGAAAGAAGTAGAAGAAAAGAAATGATAAAACGAATGAAATTTATATCTAAAAAAAGAAAGAAAAAACGGCTTAAATTGAAAATGCAAAAGCACAAAACTTGACCATTCAGGTCAATTTGAGGCTTCACTATTAATGCGAGCTGACATGTGACTGTTGTGTTATCAAATGGGATTTCCTTTTAAAATTGGTGCAATCATAAGTCATCCCTTTTTCTTTTTATTTTATATGAGCAAAGAATTATAAAAATAGACAAATTTTTAAGATGCAAAAATCAACCTATCAAATTCCAAAAGATGGCGCAAAAATTATCATTGTAGGTGCAGGCTGTTTTGGTCTTTCTACTGCCTATGCACTTGCTCAAAGGAACAAGTACAATATTTGGGTTTATGACCGCCAGTCTATCCCTGTTCCTGATGCAGCTTCAACCGGTAAAATGCATAAAAACACGTTCTTGATTGAAAAAAAAAGGTTATATATATATATGTAAACAGTGCTAACATAGCTAATCTAAAGACATCAGTAAGGCTTTACGTATGGAATACGCAAATGCTACACACTATATGAATTTATTTCTCGAGGCTTTACCCATCTGGCATGAATGGAACAGAGAAAGAGCCGAAGAAAGTCTTGTTCCTGTTTATTATCAGACAGGAGTTATCACCTTTGGTGAAAACCGTGCATTTACTGAATATGAGCTTAGCTGTATCCGACATATCCGCGAAGCTGGGTGGGAACATCTTATAGAGGAGCTGGATACTCCCGAAAAAATCATTGAAAGGTTCCCAAGATTTGAAAAAGCTGTAAAGAATGGTTATGATATTGCTTTTTACAACAAAGAGGGAGGTGAGAAAGCACGCCATATTAAAGTATTTCGTCACAGAACCAAAATGACTAAAAATTACTCAAATAAAATTAGGCTGGTGTAACTCTTCGGAGTCCATTAAACACCTCTATGAAAAATGTCAGAAAAAAGGCGTTAACTTTATTCTGGGCAAAGAAGAGGGTGCTTTTGACAGTCTTGTTTTAGATGCGGCTAATGTTTCAACAGTCACAGGTGTCAAGACAAAGGACGGTAAGGTGCATGCTGCCGACGTTGTATTGATGGCAACAGGTGCTTGGACTGCAAGCGTGATCCCAATGCATGGACAGGTCGTAGCTACGGGACAACAGCTTATCAAGTTTAAGCCACCCAAAGGTTTCATTGATGTTGCAGAAGGGAGGGATCCTGTATGGAGTGCCAACGTATCAATCACAGGCTTCTACGGGTTTCCTCCTACCCCAGAAGGCATCCTAAAGATTGGAAAGCATGCTGATGGGTAATTTTTATAAGAAAACAGAACTATGGTAGTAATAAGGTACATCATCTGTATTAAACTTCTTTTTTATAGCTACCTCAATCCTCGTAAAGAAGATAATGTATCGGTTCCTCGTACTACTTTCACAAATAAAGATGATACAATTCCTATTGCTGCACTTCAAGATTTCCGTCGATTCCTTCATCGATTTTTACCAGATACTGAAGATATGGACATTTTGGAAACACGAACGTGCTGGTATGTTTTTATTGTTATTATTAATGGTCGATGTAGCTTTAATAACAACAACATACTTAATTTAAGGTATTCTGATACTATTGATGGGGATTTCTTAATTTGTCCTCATCCAGATTATAATAACCTAATTGTTGCCAGCGGTGATTCTGGTCATGGAATGAAGTAAGGCTCAAAAATTTCATAAATGTATTTTAGTCTGACAATGGAAACAAAATAATGTAGGTTTTTACCAGTCATTGGCATGAAAATCAGAGATGTTATAGAAGGTGTTAAAACAGAATACACCAAAAAATGGACTTGGCGTCAACCAAAGGAAGATAGTGTGGATATTCTTGGAAGAGAATCCTACACCTATCGTGATATACTTAATGATCCAAACAATCCCAAAACACGTATGGCATCACTTGAAGAATACAAAACAGGAAAACAACTGTGAGTCACTTGTGTCAACAAAACAGTATACATTTACTTTAAGTAAATAATAATGTTCTTCTTTATATTATTACTACTATTTTTTAAAAAAGCGTATAAATGAATAAGTGTTGTGTAATTCAATTAACTATCGGTTTATTAAAAATATAATCTGAAAATTCGCCTTTTTTCTTTTTCTTTTTTTCTTTTCTTTCATTCAAAAAAAAAAAAATATTTAAAGTCAAGCTGAGGCGGCGCTGTCAGTAAAACACTGATTAAAGAAGTTAACAGTCAACTGGATAGCCTCGTTGGCTCTCTTGTTGTTTAATTCATCCTTAAAGTCACCGCGAGCAGCACAGAAACCGTGATGCATGTCTAAAAAATATTATATATTATTAGACGTTTCATCCTTTACCCTTCATCAGCCCTTTGCTTTTTAACTTACCATCGAAACGCTGGTGCTGGCACTTTGAACCGAAAGGCTTCTTAGATAAGACGTTCATGTATTCGGTCTAAACATAAATATATAAATATTTTACAATCCTTTGATACTAACACACACGTGCGCACGCACAAATATACATCTTCCTCATTTGATTCACATACCATATCAGGTTCATCTTTACTAGGGATAGCCAAGATAGGGGCATTAGCAGCTTCAGCATCAGCAACATCGACAAAAGAGGGGTGAATCAAGGAAGCACCAACGAAGAAGGTTTCAGTAGAAGTCAACTGAGCAGCAATCTAAAATGATATGTTAATAATTTAATAAGATCCAAATAGTTCTCATATGTAAATAAATGATATCTTACCTTGGCTCCCCAGCAGAAACCAACCATGGCACCATTAACGGCACCATCAGCCTTGAGCTGTTCTTCTACACGCTTAACATCAGGTGTAACCTGAGACAAAAATAATAATAGTTAATAAATATTAAAAATCAACTTCATGGGGGAACATCCACGATACTTACAACAGGGAGAGAGCCGTGAGCAGTAACCCAGGCAATCAACTCTTCTCTCGCCATGGAACCGAGAGATTCTCCAGTGAGAGGCTTACCGCGGAAAAAGTCGGGAAGAACAACTCTCCATCCACAGTTCTTGGCCAAAATATCACAGAACTGCTTAGTGTTATCGCTAATGTAGTGTGTATTTAGTTAAGAGAGAAAAAAACAAATAAAAAAAGCTACTTACTGGAAACCAAAGATATCGTAAAAGACAAGAACGGTGTTCTTAGAATCCTATAAAAAACATCAACCTGTCAATAAAAATAAAAAAGTAAAAACACATTTAATTTGAGGTTACCTTTGGGCCAACAGTGTAAACAGGAAGGTCACCCAAGTTCTCAACAGTACCGACAGGAGTATAGTCAGTGGCGACAGGAGGAATAGAACAGCAGGCTTTGGAGTGAGACATGGGAAAAGGTACGATAAGCTAATTTTTTTATTGTCGTACTCGTATTTATAGTTGACGGAGTCAAATTCAATATTAAATTACCTCGCAAAAACATTTCCCCTTAGAACTACCAACTACTAACTATAGTTTCTTTTTTTCTTTTTCAAGTTGTATTATTAATTCAATGATCTAAATTATTCTATAGACGCCAATTCTACCCTAAACCGATGCATAGTTCACACGATACGCTTACTTTAGTATTTTATCAACAAAGAATTAAAAAGGATAGCCATTGCTAGTATTATTAGTATCAAGATCCCGAAACAAAAAAAAAAACAAAAAAAAAAGATTGTCAGAATTAAATAAGCTAGTTATTTTTATTTGACTGAAAAGAACAACACCTTTCAACTGATGTTTTGGACATCATCTTTTTTTTTAATACGGACCTCCAACTTAAATTAGTAATTGGATACTTTTCAAATTAAATTGTCCTATTTTGAATTGCGGGGCTTCATTTTCGCGTTTTTTTTTCTTTTTTTTTTTAGTTTTATTGATCTCAACCGTCTTCAGTAGAACTTCATTTCACCAATAACCATCATATTACTATATGCATTTAACACAGAGTTTAATAAAGCATTTTATATTGAGTGTTACTGTTGTTATTATATACAGATAAATCGAGTCCAGTATTTGACAGCTTTAGCTATTTGTACTGAGAAAATGCTTTGTTGTTACTATTAAATTCATTGGAAAACAGGTTTTTATATTGAATAGGATTCTGGAATATGCTCTTTAACCAGTTGATAATATTTGATATCTATGTATAAATATTTTTATATACAGTGAAGGCTCGATGAAGAATATTCTATCTTGGAATATATTCAAAGTAAGACTCTTTTTTCGAAGTATTTTTTCTGATATCCAAATATATACATGGTCTCGATATACGTACGAACATCTTTCTAGTATTAAGAACTCTATTATAATAGTGGTCTAGAAGTTATTTTGAGTGATTTTCACTAAACTAAAAGTAATTGTTATATTTCATACAGTCATTCCACTCTCAATCTGTACATTTACCGAAAAGTTTCGTACAAGTTTCGAAATCATATTCGTTCAAAATTTGAAGATCAATTCGTGCATAACCCGAATAGAAATTAATCAAATTATCAACTAGAGTACAGGAACCGCATTTTAATTTAATATACGCAATAAAAGTCTTGGTAGGAGGGTTCATGGTATTATTATTATTATTATTTTCAATTATCCCTCTAAAATGAGTATTGTTTTTTTTGCAAATTTAAATAACTGATTAGTTTCTATTCGGGTTATACCGAGTTGGTCTTCAAATTTTGAGCGAATATGATTTCGAAACTTGTACGAAACTTTTCGGTAAATGTACAGATTGGGAGTTGAATGACTATAAGTTTTTATAATAAAGAATAAATATAGAAATATGATAAATAAATTGTAATTCAGATAAAGTTTTTTTTTTGAACTCTAATAGAATGAGCAATAGGTGAAAAAAAAGCCATGTGCAGTGTTTCCGTATCATCTTGTCGCAAATTGAAAACTTCCTGTCGTGAACTCAGATTTTATTTGTCGCATTCAGGCTAAGTTGTCGAATTTTCTTACGAATTTTATAATACAATTATACGTAGATTTATTTATTAAAAATCCTTAAACGCGACAAGTGAAATCCGAGTTCGCGACAGGAAGTTTTCAATTTGCGACAAGATGATACGGAAATACTGTATATACTAAACAAATCTCTCTTAAACATCACCACTATTTACTTAACATAATCAGCTTGCTAATTATAAATAAGAAAAAAGAAATCCCATTTTTATGTAGTGGAAAATAAAGAGTATGTGGTCTATTTGAGTGTATTTCATTACTTTCATCAGAAGTTTGGTGTAACCAGATTTTGACACAGTTTAGTTAGGATTCAAAACCAGAAAACCACCCTTCGGCTTTGAACCTTAACTTAACTATGTCAAAATTTGGTTATATTCTGGTTATTTTTCTAGAATTTATTTAACGCAAAAAAACAATAGTATTGATTTTGATTTAGTTTTATATGTTTCATCAGTACAATCCTTAACATCATAATCGACTAGAACAAGAATTGTGATGAAAATGTATACTGATCAGTAAAAGGGACAGTGTTGAGTGAATTAAATCAAAATATGATAATATCTAATTTAAAATTGCGTAAACAAAGGCGTAGTAATAGGTTACATTGTAAATAGTAGTTTGATACATTAGGATGGTTTTCTTATTAATTGTAAATATAGGCCCTTCAAATAATAACTAAGTATACACTGAAAAGATCTTGATGTATTATATTAATTCAATGGAATTAAGACGTAATAGGCCTATTATAGTTCTCCAAAAACATTCAATAACAACTCGATGTATAAAAACCATACAAGTATTTTTTTAGTTATAATTGTCGATATCAATTCAATGATGAACCTGTAATTGCTATATGACCTTTCTCTTTCCGTGATACTACTAGATATCATTATGTCTATGTTGGTAATTGATGAGTTACTTAACCGATCAATACATTATATCGTACTACATCATTTGTATACTATACGGGTAAATGCATAACATCCATCAACTTTATTCATTAAATGCTTATTATTAGAAGATGCATGTGTGCCATTCCTACTTTCCTAATCATCTTCTGAGCGGGTGCTTCCTTACTCAATAAGACAGTTTAATGAATTTATAAAATACTGTATCCTTTAATAACATATCAGAATAGATTACTTGGATAAATAATTTGCTATATGATAAGGTGAAATAGCATAGATAGGATACCTCTTCATAGAGGCAATCATCAGTTTTTTTATTGATTTGTCATAAAATCGAAGATCTTTAACTCCGATTGTCTAGATTTTTCTTTTCTTTCTAATTCATTTCATTTTAGAGATACAATATAAATAGAGAGAGATGATTTTTTCCTCGTATTTATTCGGTTTATATAAAATGTAAAATAAAAAACGAGTAAATAACAAGAGCTTTCATTAAAAAAAAAAAGAAGTAAACGTATTTGTTCGTCAGCAGAAGATGACAAATCAAACTCAATAGCGAATCATTTTCAACTTTAAAAAAATTCATCATTTTCAAAGTTTATTTTAAATAAAAAGTAACAGGGTTTGCCCCTTTTCTTTTTCTTTTTCTTTTTCTTTAAATTAATTATTATAACAATAGATTTAATAGAAAATGTTATCAGTTAAGCCTATTTACGATTATCTTGTTATCGGTGGTGGATCTGGTGGTCTTGCTTCTGCAAGACGTGCCAGTGGTATTCACGGTGCTAAAGTGGCCCTTATTGAGGCTCAACACCGTCTGGGTGGCACTTGTGTTAACGTTGGTTGTGTTCCTAAGAAGGTTATGTGGAATGCAGGTAAACCCTTTATATTGACATTATGTGAGGGGTGTTTATTCTTATTTTTATTTTGTTTCTGTTTTTATTATAGCTTCTATTGCCGAAGCACTTCGTGATGCTAAACAATATGGTTTTGGAGATCATGAACCTGTAAAGTTCAATTGGGAATTAATGAAGGAGAAGCGTGACGCTTATGTAAAGCGTCTTAACGGTATTTATGAAAAAAACCTTGGCAACGATAAAGTAGAACATATTCAAGGTTTCGCTAGCTTTGTCAACGCCAACACTGTCCGTGTTCAAAAGTCAGAGACTGAATCAATCGAGGTTCAAGCAAAGAATATTTTGATTGCTACAGGTAAGAGAGAAAGAAAGAAATAAAAAAGAGAAGGAAGGAAGGGAGGAAGGAAAGGAGAGTTATTTATTTATTCATATATAGGTGGACATCCTGTTATTCCTGATATTCCCGGAGCTCATCACGGTATTGATTCCGATGGCTTTTTTGACCTTGAACACCAGCCTAAGCGTGTAGCTGTTATTGGTACTGGTTATATTGGTATTGAATTGGCAGGTATTTTCAACACTTTGGGTACAAAGACTACCGTCTTTTCTCGCACAAAGCAAATTCTTCGTACTTTTGACAACATCATCAAAGACAACCTTTTGAAGGAAATGCAATCAGTTGGTGTTGATTTTGCTTTTGATTCAAAGGTCAAGGCCTTGATTCGCGATGGCGAAACTGGTCCTATCACTATTGAGTACGAATCTGAAGGAAAACAAAACTCTTTGGAAGTTGATACTGTCCTCTGGGCTGTTGGTCGTGCTCCTAATATCAAGAAGTTGAATTTGGAGTCTGCCAGTGTAAAGTTGACTGAAAAGGGTCATATTGATGTTGATCCCTACCAGGCTACTTCAACTGAAGGCGTTTTTGCTTTAGGTGATGCCTGTGGTGTTGCAGAATTAACTCCTGGTAAGTTCATGAAAGCAATACCGCTCAATAATAATACTAATATTATTAATTCGATAATGAATAGTTGCTATTGCTGCTGGTCGTAAATTATCTGATCGTCTCTTTGGCGGCGAACAATTCAAGGAATCCAAACTTGATTACGACAACATCCCTACAGTTGTGTTCTCTCATCCTACTGCTGGTACTGTTGGTTTCACTGAAGAGCAAGCTCGTAAGAAATTCGGCGATGAAAATGTAAAGACTTATACCTCCAAGTTTACCAACATGTACTTCTCCATGCTGGAACACAAGGAACCTACTGCCTATAAACTTGTCTGTGCTGGTGCTGATGAGAAGGTTGTTGGTGTACATATTTTGGGTAGAGGCAGTGATGAAATTCTTCAAGGTTTCGGTGTTGCTGTTCGTATGGGCGCTACCAAGGCTAACTTTGATGCCTGTGTAGCCATTCATCCTACTGCTGCTGAAGAATTGGTAAGATATATAATTTAACAATTGGTAATTTTGTTTACTGACATTTCTTTTTCTTTTTAGGTTACTATGCGATAAATAGAATTTTATTTATATATTATTATTAATTATAACTGAAAAGAACTAGGACTATCATCAATAAACATATATTTGTTCATTTTTTTTGGGCTAAAATATCTGAATTTGGGTTGGTTTTTTGTTTTATGGGACTGTACAGAAGGCGCAGAAAATGAAATGACAGGGTTATTGTTAATATTTAATGTATGTGAAGTAAATGTAGCGGTTTTGCGAGTTGGTTTTTGAGTATCTGCCTTTCTTTTAGCCTCAGCGTCTGATTTAAGATTGGCAAGAAAATAGTCGGGCGATTTGGTAGTATTTGCAGTGGTTTGAAGAAGATGTGAAGGATCCCTTTGAGCCCTAGGGTTGGCATAAAGTTGATGGCGGCGAATCTCAACTTCAAGCCAGTCAGCAACTTGAATCCAGTTTCTACTAAGTGCTTTAAAATCAACAGTATTTTTTAATATCCTTAGTGCTTTCTCTAATCCATTTTCAAGTTCGTTCGGTTGTATATCTTTAAGAATAATTTCTCGATCTTGTGGAGATGCGCATGTGCGATAGATATCCATTGACAAGGAGATTACCTCACTGACACGCCATAATTCATCACGATCAGAGAGACACTGACTATGACAGACAGAATTTCCAGTGTTTAATGTTCGTAGTTGTGTAAGTGCCACTTTTAAGCTGATATTAAGAGATTGAAGTGAAGATTGACTAGGACGAGGGTCGTTTACATCAGGCAAAAATAATTTGTGAAGTATAATTCGGGTAGCATTATATTCAATATTAACAAGAATACATGCAAAGAAGAGATCCTGATGTCCATACTCGAAGCCACTATCAAACTGTAAGTATTTTGGCAGTGTTGCATAGTAATCTAAAAGACGTTCATCATATTCACGGAGCTGTTCAACCGTCATAACTGTTTCTTGATTATAAACGGTAGAAATAATGTTAGATTGTATGACCCACAAATGTAAGCATTGAATAAAGCCAATGATGGCTATTTCCATATCGTCTATATCTTGTTCCATAACCCTAGGATAGTCAATATGTGATCCTGGTATTCTGGGCTGAGGTGTTGACTTCTGAGCACCAGTTGAATATTGATAAAAATCATGCGCCCATGCAAACCACCAAAGTCGTGTATCCATTTCTTTTTCGTATGAATCATCATCTTCATCTATTGTACGTGGGTAAATCTCCAATTCGTGTAGTATACGTACTGCCATGGATGCATAGTGAGAGCGGCGACTAGGCTCAGCACGCATAGTCATGAATAATAAAGCTACAACAGTATAGCGGTCAGGATAATCGAAGGATTGAGAGAGGTGCTCTCTAGCCTGGTTAAAGAAATGCTCTTCCTGTTGCTGTATCTTGTCTTGGTCTTTTAAAAAGTGGTCAGTTAAGGGACTTGGGTGATGTGACACCATATGTCGAAACGCAAACATACAAATTGCATTCACAATTAATGTATTCTCGGGGTTAGGATGAGAATTATACCATTGCATAAATTCATCTTTTGAGAGAATGGGTATAAATCGCATCCAACAACTGAAATAAATTTTGATACACTCATCGATTATTTGATTTAAAGATGAAATCTCCTTTTTAGGAACAAGCTGAGTAAGCCGACCTAATCGACCTACTGATGAAAAATAATTGACAGGCTTAGAGTGGTGAAATTTATTTCGACAGAGAGTGATTCCACTATTCGAACTGGTAACCGATGAATCATCCATTGTTGAGACTGAATATGGTGATTGAGGCGAACCATGTGGGGGCACATGCGAACCTGTGTTACATAGTTTACTAAAGGCATCTATGAGTGAGTGTAGATCGGAAGCGTTGGAAACGTTTGCTTCCACATTGATACCCTTGTCAGTAAAAGATAAGTTAAATTTTGACCAAATGTCAAGTTCAGACACTGATGGAAGAAAAGGTGAGGGCTGATCCCAAAAATTTGAATTATCTTTATTTACTGGTTGTTTATAATCATAGGAGAATGGTTGTTCATTGTATTCTTGCTGGTGTTCTTGTTCTTTCTCAAAAATATTTGGACGAAGACGTTTTTGTGATCTGTCAGCAATGGTATCAAATGGCATTATTCAAGATAAATAATTAAATGAAAAAAAGGAATGTTGGTGAAAATAAGGAAGTAGTAAATGATAAATAAGAAAAAAAACTAAAAGGAAATAAAAAGTATAAATGATCAATAATGAAAAATAAAATAAAATAAATTACAGCCATAAAAATACCTTGATATTGTAGGACAAATCAATATTACAAGTCCGGGACTGTTCAAAGTCTTATCTGTCTTTTTTGTATAATACAAGGTTACCGCGGTATTAAAGTAAATGCTTGTATACTATTAACATAACTTGTTGGCTGGAAACGGTCACTTAACGCAGCATTTTCTTATTATTATTATTTTTCAAGAAAGATAGAAAATAGAAATAAGCTAAAGACATTACCTAAGAGTATTTTATCCCGGAAAGAAA
>VCJD01005169.1:42553-54285 GCA_024140245.1 Backusella tuberculispora | reverse complement strand
AAAGCTACACTCCTAATGACTATTTTAAAGATTTCTTTCCTCATTCAAACACCTCTGGAAAAACAACATTGAATGCTTAATCCATCCTTAACAATCTTTTTTTGTTACTTTTCCAGTCGATTCACATATACGATCTGTGAGACGATCATCTGCCGTCAATGGTGTTCTTCTAACACCAGCTTCTACTTTTGACCAAAATTCCTCGACTGGATTCAAGAAAGGAGAATATGGTGGCAAATATATGCATTTATGTCCTCGTTCTTCGATCAATGTTTTGATTACTTTTGGCTTGCGAATAGGTGCATTATCCATAACAGTATATTTCCCCTTTATATTATTCTTATCTAGTGTATTCATTACGTTGTTTAGATAGGCCAAAAAGTGCTCAGTTCTTGTCCCAACTCTGCCATTTATTTTTACTTCCTTACCATCTGCCCTTCTTTTTTTAGAAGAAGCTGATTCTGGTTTTTTAACTCCAATATTTATGATACCTGCTTGAGAAATTGCACCTAAAATTGTAGATGTAACACCTTTTCCAGTTGGTGGAGCACGTGTAATAGAATTTCCCTTTGGAATACCCATTCTTATTAATTCTATATCCAAACCTGTCCAAGTATGTTATCATTTGTTACAGTACTTCAACTTTGTAGTTTACTTACCCATCATTAGAAATTCAATTGTGATTAATTGGTTCACTTTTACCGGATTCTTCTCAACTAACGCAGAGAGCATATCTCTCAAGGTCTTTGGAAGCTTTACAAGTTCATCATTCATATATCCATCATCAGCGATGGCAACGCTGCAACGTTCATCAAGCATGGCTCTTGAGCTATAATCTCTAAACTGTCTGTAAATGAATCGCTAAAGTTGATGAAGGAGATCAGATTCAGAATAATCGTTTAGTGCCAAGTCTTGTTGATGAAAGGACAGTTCGGAAACTCCAATCATGCTTTCTTTGACCCATTTTTTTTTCGAACTCTTTGATTGGATGATGTTTCTTACTATCTGCGAATTCGTACAAATCCAAATAAAATTCAAGTTCTTCAGGAATACTCTTCAAAGGCTTGACGTTAAATAATTTAATCTCATTTAATTCTGCCAAGGTATAATAATCCTTCCAAACTTGGTGATCTGGATCTATTATCATGGAGTCAGCGAGATTCTCATAAGATGAAAGTTCTGCCAGTGCTTTCATCTTATGGTCTACAATAGTACCGGTCGACACGACCCATTGATATTCTTTTGCTGTGTTATCATAATTAGCTTTGATACGATCTTTTTCTACTTCGGAAAGTTTGTAGTTTGAATTACTAGATTTTGTGGAAGATTTATATTGACTTTGTATGGTTATTAATGTCTCTTGAATATCTTGCCACGCATCTTCATTAAATCTGATAGTTTTGAATCCTAAATTCTTGGCCACCACTGTAAAAACACTACCCACAAAAGAAATAATTTAAGAAGGTTGTTTATTTATTAATCCAATTGGAGCATGTGATGTATATACATCTTATTGCCCGGATCAGTTCAACTTAAAAAGAGCAAGAATATCTAAAAAATCCCTTTTGGGAACAAGGATAAAAAAGGAAGAGGGTAGAGGTGTTAATAGTTGCATGGTGAGAGGCAAAATAAATAAAAGAATTTGATCTGGAATAAAATTATTTACCTACCTGAACTTTAGCACCCGAATGTACAGCCAAGGTTACACTTGTAGAAAAATAAAGATGAAAGCCAAGGTAGACACCATTTATAACACAATACAACGCATATTACAAGGTAAATACCACATGAAAGCTATCTATTAAATGAAAAGGAAGAAGAAGTTATGTTAGATAAACGGGAATACAGATATTACAATAACGATCCACCCTTGAATTTTATAAAATATTCCATATGGTATGATGGGATGGATATAAAAATATTCCGTGTTCAATATGGCAATTCTAGAATAATTTGGCAGTGTGTAATTGTATGTGACACGAAAAATAATTACATGGCAGTGCTGACTGCAATGTATGTACACACACATACACACATATGAAAAGATTTCTATATGCTTGCATTCATTCTAAGAATATGAGTAGTATAACAATAAAAGAAAAGTAGAATGCATGTGCGTATAAATTTATGCATATATTTATAACGATGTCGAATATATACACCTATGTTTACATACACATGCTTGCTCTAAAACGAAGAGATTTTCTCTATTTATTTTTTCATATAATAATAACAATAACAATAGCCGTTTTAGTGATAACAAATAGAGAAATATAAAAATAAGAAGCATATACACTATATATACTATATACAAGGGTACATCTACAAAACAAAAAAAAATCAAAAAGATTCTAAGATGGAGTTTCAAAATCCAGCTTTACCAAAGCAAACAAGATATTCATAAGTACATGAATCATAACCAAGAGATATCCAATAATCATTTCAGGATAACGCTTAAACTCCCTTATAGCTTGCTGAGTGATTGAATGATCAAATACCCTTTTAAAAGTAGCTCTAGTGATATACGAGCTAGCCAGCTCACTTGTCCATATCACAATAGCGGCTAGAAAAGTACGATTATGATTGTAGGGACTTCCATCACGATCATCCATATGGAAATAAGGATATGCCGCACGGTTAGGGCCAAAATGAAGAATGTTTACCCAAAACAAAAAGCCAAGCATTGTTGTATTTTCAGCCAGATTGCGAAGGTAAAAAGATCTCCCAATCTTTTCCTTGTATTCGCCATACGTCAATGTTACACCCAGAAAACGGACAAGCCAGCAATGAACACGTTCTGTCATTGCGATCGGATAGTAAAAACATACCCAAAGAAAAGACGCAAGTTGAACAATAGCAAATTGATCGACGGATCTTAAGCGAGCGAATAAGTTTCTGTAAAATATGAAATAGATCATGAAAAAATAAAGTTTGAAGATGCTAGCGAGCGGGTGCGACCTGATTTTCCGATAAAGGATATAATCTGTCATTGCATCCATGATATAAATAGCACCTACCCAGCTATAGATATAAAAAAAGGCATCCCATGCTGTATGTGGTAGTGTAGATAAAAAAATGTAAGCATACATCTCACCACCAATAAGTGCAAATAAAGCAACGCCAAGTGCCGCACAGAACCACAAGAACCGTCGATACGAAGCCGGTGCACGCATACGTGGTAACTCTCTAATCGTTGTCGGAAATAAAACCACTCGGCTAAATGGTTTGTTGTCCTTGTCGAGGATGTCTTCATTGGAGGAGGAATAGTCGACGAAATGGCCCACTGTACCATGGTGTCGACGATCCATTCGTTTCTGGTGTATTATAAAAAATGCCACCCAGAGTGGCATCGCCATTGTAAAGAAAGTGAGCACAACCCATATGATTGAGGACTTTTGAAAGAGATTTGAAATATAAAACACGGCACCTATGACTTGACTGATTAACCAGAATAAACAAAAGGTCACTTTAGCACCTAATATTTTTGGGTACCACTATCAAACAAACAAAGAAAAAAAAAGAAGCATTTTAGTAACAAAGATAAACAAGGAATATAAAGAGAAAATATTGTGTTGCGATCTTACATTCAAGGCATATATACTGAATAGCTTTACAATTAAGAATAATGCAATTGCATTATAGATTCCATAATACCAAAATAAAAAGAACCAGAAGTTGATACGACTTGGACCACCGCTTTTTATATCATCAGTATACTCGCACACTAAGGTTGCACAATCATCAAAAGGGATGGGTACTGAACACCATACTAGTACCTGAATTACAATAATAATAAAAAAAAGATATTTTAATAAATGCATTCTACATATCAGTGTTTTGTTGGTGTGCTTTGTATGTGTATGTGTGTGTGTGTTTTTACCACTGCAACAGGCAGGATATTCAATATCAATGCTCTTTTAAGAATGGATGATGTCCATTGTCTAACGCTAGAAGGTGTCGGGTGAACGATATGACGTAACAAAGGTGTCTCTTCATCTGTCACTTCTCTAGGTAAAGGGTGTGAGATATATCGTAATAGGTTCTCACTACTAAACTGAAAACAATAGTTTTTCATATTTGGTTTTTGAATGTATTATTTTTAAAAAATAATGATAATAATAATAGCATGTATGTAAATGTATATGTCTACTTATTTATACGAGGTATTTTATACTAAGGAAGGGAGGAGGAGAAAAGAAGCTTACATTCCAACTGTCTTCATTGTTTCCTTGTTGAAATTGCATCAACATTGCGAGAAATAACAATAATAATAAATAAATAAATAAAATAAAAGAGAAAAAGAGAAAAAGGAAAGAGAAGAGAGAAGAGAGGAAAGACTAGGTTTTAACTAAATAAAAAATATTTTGTATGTGAGTGGATGAATGAGAACATGCACAAAACCTTGACTGACTTTAATTCAGTTACTAAAAGTTGTGTGTTTTCCAAATACACTTTTTCGGAAAAGTGTGTCGGATTAGAAAATGTAGTCGGGATTTTGTAAAAACAAAGACTACTGGACAAAGATGAAGTGTATTTATCATTCATAGTTGCTTATAACCTATAGAAATGATTCATAGTAGAGTAACAGAGTCTGTAAATTAAATTAGCTTTAAGGATTTAAACGGATATATAAAGCATTTTACTGATAGTTTTCAAAGAAAGGTATCATTATAAAAAGAAAAAGCATATGAATCCAAAAAGGGGAAGGAAGCGGAATTCAAAAATGCCTATTTTTTAACACAGTTTTTCACCTTCACGGCATCTCTATCTCTTCCCTCTTATAAAAAGAAATACTTCATACCGCACTGACCTACGTTGTGCTCTGGAGACGTCCAAGCTTCAGCATGAAAAAAAAAAAAGAATACTATCCCGCAGGCCAACGTTATAAAGATGAATGAGTCTTATGTCAGGATACGACACATGAATAACTACGCATTCACCTACGAAGGAAATGACAAGGACTTGAAATGCTTTACTGTTACTTCATGTTGTAAAAGAAGTCTCTAAGAGTTTGCAACTACCTTTAGCAAAGTAAGAAGTATAGTAGTGAAAAAAAAATGAAAAGAACGCGCTATTGGATACATATCTGAATGCACTGACAACAATAGAGGAAACTAAAGATATTTCAAATGTTGTTAAAAGCTTTATCAAAGACTTAATCAATGACGTAAGTAATAGTGCTAAAACGGATCTTATATAAAGAGACATCAATTTATTATCCAAAAAGAGTACACGGATATCTTTTATTGATGGAGTAGAGCTGATGCTGCAGCAGGACATACTACAAAGTGATCGCTAGAGTATATGGCTTAAATAGCCATAGTTGTTCTTTTATTTTTATGTAAATTTCATTATGGCTGATACCTTTGATTTGTTCGAATTCCCACTAGAAGAATTCGAAGGTAAAAATACATTCTTGATCTATTTAAATCAATGATCTGACTTAATAAAATATGGTAATAGATGAAAATGTCCTTGACATCACTTTAAGCTCTAAGCCAGGCAGCGATCTTATTAGTAGGCTCTATTACAAGCCCCTTATATAAAAAGATATTATTACTGAATATTCTTCAAGTAAGCCTATTTATTTTTTAATATCACTGTAATCTTTATGATTTTAACTGGAGTTGAATCACAGTTGAAAAAAGCAAATGGAAACTTATGTGAAAATGTCACTACAGATTTCCCTGACCGCAAAAAGCTGGTCATTTCACTGTAAGATAATGTGCTCTTCTACTACCATTGGGGCATGGATTTGTAGCTTTTTTATGCTCATTTTCCTAGAATGTTTTATACCTATCTTAAAGTCACCTACGAATGAGTACATCGCACTTATACATTTCCTATTTTCCCAGCAAAGATTGATTCTTTCGTTGGAAGAATGTTTAGAACCAAACGTACAAAGAGTATACTATATCGCCAATCAAATATTCAAACGATTTAACGAACAAATTGAAGGCCAGGGAGAAGAAGCATATTCATTTATTTAAAAAGATAGATATAAATATAGAGTTTTATAATAATAATAGTAATAAGTGAATGCATAGTGATCTTACTGTTTTTGAGTATATTATTGACATTTGACACTTGACATTATTAGTTTCTCACAGGATACTCTATATATTATATCATTCTATTACCTTTTTGATAAAAAAAATCGCACTAAATGGTATTAAATGAATGGTCAGCTTATTTAAATAGAATATATGGTGTTGTTATCATGCCTCATGGCAGAAAACATCAATTCCTAGTACAATTAATAATTATTAGAAAAAACACGTTCGATATCGACTGAGATCATTCCATTTAAGTAAATTAGTAGAAATTCGATGACGCAGTTTTACAGCTTTTATTTTGATTTTTCTGTTACTTTTTTCTTCTTACTCCTTCTCTCTTTTTTATTTCTATTTCTTTTTGTTCATCATGGCTGAGCAACATATTTTATATACACAGCGGGATAAGTATAGCATGTATGATACGTTTCCTTCCTTCTTTATTTTATCATAGATAGTGCCATTTTCTATTATTATTTTGTTTATATATAGTAAGCTTTTTAATGCAAAATACTAAGCAAACAACATTATTAGTTCAAATAGTGCTCATTATGACGAAACTACCAACACGTTTTCTATTGTTCCTCAGAAAGAAGAGGAATATTCCATTACACCAAATCAAAAACAACTAGTATCACTGTCATCATCGTCATATAAATCAAAGTATATCACAATCTTAAACCAGGAAAAGACAAAATATAAAATCACCAAACCATTCGCGTCGCGTAATAATCAACGTGATACCGCGCCTAAATTTCATAAAGACATTCGCGCACTCAGCCGGAGTCTAAAAACCAACATGACTCTTGTAACTTATAACCTTATGTTTGACTTGAGTCAGTCCAGCAGACCTAATGATATATATGTCTATGAACAAATAAAGTGTCAGACCAATAGTAATAAGAATAACACAAATGGTATAAAAATATATTGCCAAAGAAACAAAAATAAAGTTGAAAATATTAAAATGAAATCGTACGCTGTTATACTAACCATTTATATACACACACACAAATATATATATATAGCATCAGTGGCAGCAACAACAGCGGCGACTATGACCTTCGGAGAGGAGGAAAGAAACCGAGAGGTTAAAAAAGAAATAAAACTCAGTGGTTATAATGACGATGATGCTGCTGATGAAAATCTCTTCTCAATCGATTCCAGTTTAGATGATGTCTTGGATGGTCTACTACGAGGATATCATAATAATAACCAAGAAATATAAATGCATTTGCTATGGATCTGGAATTATCAAGTAAATCATTTAAAGATAAAGAAAGAAAATAAAAATAAAAATAAAAATAAAAAAAAGGGGGAAGGGAATGAAAAGAAAAAAAAAAGTTATTTGTCTATATATAAACTCTTTCATGTATACTATATAGTCCATCTAAACATATAAACATATTTCTGTATTACAACATCTCTTTCTCTTATTATCTTTTGTTCTCCTTTTGTTTTTATTTTATACTTCTTCCTTTTACTATTACTACTAAAAACAACAAGGTTTAATTGATCAATAATATCGGAGTTGTTTTACTTGCTGTTGTCAACATAGAAAGGCAAGCCATGATTAATTTATTTATTTGTTCATTAATATTGAGTTCTGCAAGGATTTATATTTAAAATAATAAACCAACTTTGGATATAAAAAAAGCTAATTAATTAATGCTTGTTTTACCCTTTTTAAATCATCCTGAACTTCTCTCCCACTCCCCTGATTTTATATATATATATTATATTTTTTTTATATACATATTGCTTTATTACTTTTTTATAATGGCGTTTATTTGTTTATAATATATAGAAAAGAGTAAACATCAATTTTTCATCTTATTAATAGTACACATAAACACATAAACATATATAAACTTTTTGGTTTTGCCGTTTAAATATAGTTATTGTCGTCCTATCTAGAAAAAGTAATAAACTTGTTGTTTACTCTTCATATAAAATAACCTAATTTGGCAAGTGTAGATTGTCTGAGCGTGCAAATATAAAAATGGGGCTAAACTAAGGATCTTTTCTTTTTTTTTTGTGTTCTTTTTCTTTTTGTATTCTTTCTCTCTTATACACATACCTTTTCTTTTTAAATTTTAATAATAATGAAAAGTTCTCGTGCAAATAAAATTATCAGCGGTATCTTGCTTACACCAGCCCTACTTATTTTACTATCACTATTAATCATACTACCCTCAACTGCGCTAGCGCAGCTCGAATCTTTTGTCCATTCAATCCAAGGTCCTTCCACAACCTTATATTATTCTTGGAATAATCTGACAGTCAAATCTCTTTATTCACCGTGGTCTATCATTACTCTTTTATTTTGTATATACAAGGTAAAGTTTGATTTGTCAATATTAAAACAAGTGTACAAAAAAAAAAGAGAGAGAGGGGCTGGTGCTATGAAAATTTTTTTATGGAACTGTCCCGAGTCAAAAGGGAAAAAGGAGTAAATAATGACAATTGGGAGAGACAAAGTCCATTATATACAAGAGTTTGTGAGATGGATAGAAAAGTGAAAAAAAAAACATAAATACTTTTTTAGACTTACTTGGTCACTAATAATTTATGATTTTAGATTACTCCAGCATATAATTTGATCCTAAAACAAGTAATATATGATATAAGACAGACGTGGCTCAGCTTTAATACAAACAATGATTCTCGTTATACTTCACAAGAAACAATGCCTTGTACATATCATCAAGAAACTGTAAAGAAACACCAACAACTGCCTCACAAACAGTCCAATCGTAAGAAACAACCTCAACTTCACCTTGTAAATAATTTTAAAAAAGAAGTAGAGGAGGAGGGAAAAGAAGGACAACAACAAGAAGAAGAGATAATTGTTGAGATTAAACAAAATATTACCATCGCCGCTATTGCCTCTATTACCAAACATGAAGACAATACCGATCCTGTTGAATGGATAGTAG
This sequence comes from Backusella tuberculispora, assembly GCA_024140245.1. NCBI lineage: Eukaryota > Fungi > Mucoromycota > Mucoromycetes > Mucorales > Backusellaceae > Backusella > Backusella tuberculispora. The sequence continues at coordinate 45,293 of VCJD01005169.1, read as the reverse complement.
TAACAGAGAAATCCTCTAAGAAGAAAAAGAGAACCAAGACAAAACGTAACAACAATATGCAAGTACCTACGCTTGTGAACAGTGATAGTCAGACAAAGAATAAAACGTCAAAACCCATAAAAAATATTTCATCCAACAATAACACCAGTCATGTCAATGGTATTAACACCACTATGATTCATACTACTACCTCTATTACTTCTGCCACAGGTACCAGTACTGGTAACAACACTCCCAAAAAGAAGATTGAAAACAAAACAAACAACAATAATATTAAAACAACAAACACAGGCATCACACCTATTACTTTTGCAGCTACAGTTACTGCGACTGCTTCTACTTCTACTACTACTGTTAATACTACTGCTGGTACCGCTGCTACTTCTAATTATAGTGTAAAAATGAATAATAATAGCGATGATAACAACAATAAGAAGAAGAATGATTGGCAGATAGAGACAAGTTCATTTCAGGATAATGATAAACAGGAGATATTATACAGTGTTTCTAATTCTAGCGAAGATGAAAATCAACCTGATATTCCCTTTTTAAGCGATAATGAAAGTTCTGGATCTGAATCTCCGTGTAGTACCCACACCTCTTTACCACCGCCATTACAAGATGAACCTAGTAGTAATAACTATTATTCTCCTTTTTCAACAGGGTTTGATTTTGGAGTAGCTACTACTGTTCCTGCTAGTCATATATACGATGATGGTAATAGCCAGGAAGATATTTGGAATCCTACGCGTCATCACCAATGGGAATCTGGATTTCTTCGCCCTCTTTATTATACCCACCAGAACCATCACCATCATCATCAAGCTTCACTATTGCATCTTTTGAATCAGCCCGATAAAGTAGAAACAACAATTACATCGGAGTCTTTCCGCTATTTTGATGATATGGTAATGTCTAATACATTGTACAGCTCTCCTTCTCTTCAAAAGAGTCGTGTCCCGAGAGATTGGGATTCTGTCTTATCAGCATCATATCATGAAATAAAGTAAAGAGTTTCGTTTTTATTGCAGTCTTTTATATATATATTATAATTCTATCCTCTCTCTCTTATTTATTTATAATTTGTCATTGCTTTTTTGTTTTTCAAATTCTAAACGTCTTAGAGCACGATCTGCTTCTTTTATGCAGTTGTATTGTTTATAATCACGTCCATGTTTACGAGCACTTGTATAAAACTGTGTGGCTTTGGCAATATCTTTTGTTTGCTACAAAATAGTAAAAAATTAATAAACTCTAAAAAAAATTAGCCGTTTTTTTTCTTACCTCAAATAGCATGCCCATATTAAATAACAAAACACCACATGTCTCATCACAAACTGGTCCATCGTTATTTATTTTACATGTATTTGGGTTTTGTGCAAGGTCTAAGCCACGTTGACCCCAAATTTTAGCTTCTTCAAAATGTCCCAAGGCTGAATAACACTCGGTTAGATTGTTCATCATCACTGCTGCTTGACAGGTTTTCATTCCTTCTAAGCTGAGTGCTCTTAAATAGAGATGAATAGCTAATCTATATATTTTAGAGAGAAATAATAATAAGAATAATTAATAACTCACTTCTTTAATTCGTTCCTTTCTTTCTTACTACGTTTTTCTTTTTTTCTTCCTCTCCTTTTAATATACTTTAATATACTCACTGTGGTTTCTTTCTAGATGCATAAAATACACCCAATGCCTCCATAGCAGCACCAATGTCAGTACGTGTCAGCCAAACAGGCATATGCTCCTCATCAAAAATCGGCTGACCACCATCATCACCATACTCTGACTTTAGTTTTGATGAAGCCGCAAGCAAGTGTTCAACAGACCACACATACCATTTCTCCGCCTCTTCATCTCGTTTCATAGCGGAGGTAATATCTCCCAATTTCTGAGCGATACCCACCACCTTTTTTTGATCGACTGTCGACAATTTAGAAAGTTCGACTTCAAATACGCCATCGTCAGTATAAGGGGGTTTACTGCATTTATCATTCTCCAGTTTTAATAAATGACGCAGGGCCAATAAAAGCGTTTGACGTGCATCGGGTAGACGACCCATTCTTTCCTGTAAAGTACCAAGTTGAATCATGATACCTGTCAAGGGAGCTCCGTCACGTTCCATTTCGTCAGATCTTAATGCCAATGTCAAGGCTTCATTAAAATATTTTAGAGATAAATTGAGATCTTTGTCTTGTTCGTAATAAAGTGCTTTTCGAAGTGTTTGGCGAATGTCTTTTGGGTATTTTTGAATATCTGAGGTCAGGTGGAAGTATAGCCCAACACTGAGACAAGTCAGCCCTAAACCAATGAGCGCAACTGGTAAGGGAGGAATGCGAAGGGGTGGTCGTGTTGGAGCATTTCCTACTCCTGGTGCTCCTCTACTTCTAGAAGCAGGAGCTGCTCTACGACTCGTAGTCGAGAAACAAGCAATGCTGTCGCTGGTAGTTACTGAAAGTCCTGGTGGTTGTTGCTGCCTAATGACTGGAACTTGGCTACGACTTAATAGACGTAGATTCAAAACTTTTGTAAATCTCGACATTTTTTGCTTATACAAAAAATAAATAAAAATAAATAAACGCTTGATAACAACACACACCCCGTCGTCTTCCATAAAAACAACAACAACCAATCCTGAAATGATTGGCAGATTATTTTGTTGGTTTTGATTGGATGAAATCGTCGACTTAATCAAACTAGTTTGTTGGCTTTAGTTTGAAGAAATGAAGCCTACTAATTT
>VCJD01005164.1:2388-20097 GCA_024140245.1 Backusella tuberculispora | reverse complement strand
TTTTATTCGCACTCAACGACACCCGACCCAAAATTGCCGACAAAATATACCGGAAAAAGTGTATTTTTGGTAAATTGGGGCATATCCTCCTAACATGGCTTTTATGGTTGCACGACAAGACAGACGAGAGCTCACATGGTCATCTAGCGTAGATATATAAAAAGCACATAAAAATTATTTTAATTTTATAAATAAATATATAAGTAAATAAAATTTATATAATTGCATAAATTATTTTCTTAATAATAAAATGACCCTCAATTCAACTATATTTACCATCGTAGTCATAACTCCTATAATTCCATTGATTGTTTATATTATTGGTCTACTGGTACCTGCTAGTCATATAACATCCAGATCTGTCACCTTGAATATATCGTCAAAGCGACTTTGGAAAATACTAACAGATGTATCAAATTATCCAGAATGGCAACCCAAGGTAGAAAAGGTTATCATTGATGAATATGATGCAAAGGAATCAAGAACTGTTTTCATTGAACACTCAACTAGAAAAAGCCAGACAATTGTAGTTAATCTCGAGCGTACTCCAAATCAGATACTGCTCCGTATACTCGAAGAAACCAAGACAGCTTCCTTACCCACAAAAATACGAACCTTTTCTGGATCTTGGACATTTGAAATTATCAAACAACCTGAGGATACAAATCAAACGATTCTCAAAATTACAGAGCAAGGTGTAATTAAAAAACCATTAGTGAGAGTAATGCACCTTGTCTTATTTGGATACCATCGCAGACTAGATCGATTCATCAAAGACCTCAAGAGAAAGATTACAAAGGATAATATCAAAGAAACCGCTCAAGAGCAAAGTATATATCAAGATTTTCCTGTGTTGACTGAAGCAACTGACAAATTGAAAGTTGAGGATAAAAAGTCAACTGATGATCAGCAGGTGTTGACAAATGACACAATGACTGGATCAAAAGTGGTAACAGATAGAGAATGGGATTTAATGAGTGAGATTTATGAGCGCCCTACTAAATAAATCCGCTATTCATAAATCCTGCTAATAATCTTTTGTATTTGTATTATATAATTCTAATGTATACATACTCTCCTGTCTAGTAATTGTTGTTTTTTGTGTTACACATGATGTGATAATTCGGAACAAAACCCCGTAATAAAAATAAGTGTATTATTTATACCATCAAATACCATTTTTTTTTATTGCCTGAAGTCAACCATATAGCTTTTTTATTATTATTAAATGTTTTATAATCAAGGATAAATTAAATAGTGTATTTATTTTATTTATATATATACATTAGCAGCAGCACTGTTCTAGTTCATAGTCGAAGCAACAGCAGCACAGACAGAGTGTAGCAAGTCTAAAAAGACACACAGGTATGTTTAGCCATTTTGCTCAATAGGATCAACACAATAGAAATTTGTATATACTTACAATCCATAACAACAGCTACCAGGGTGACAGAAGCTACTTCTTCTTTGATTGTAATATCCATAAGGTTGATGAGCCACCATAGGATCTGCTCCCATTTGCATAGAAGCCATAGGAGGATAATAACCTTTAAATTTTAATGCCTTTTTAGACAAAGAGTATATATAAATATAGCTATTTAAATGTACCTGTTGCTGGCTGCCCCGGAGATGCATACTGTATTGAAGTTGGACCAGGATAATATGCCGGCATATAATTCATTGGAGGAACTGCAGGTGAAGGATAAGCAGGGTTGGGCATCGCCATGTTTTTTATTTTATTTTATTTATGAAATGAAAACGAAAGAGAAATGCATAAAATAGATCTGAACTTAATTGTATTTATTTATTCTCTTGTTTGTTTGCTTTTTGATTTTTTTTCTAATACGATCTTATGTATACCCATGACGATGTGTCATAGTGGTTGCGTCAAAATAATGATATATTCACTTCATTGGCTTTTATCCTTCTTTTTATCCCTCCAATAAAGTGCGATTGCTCTCTCTGAGTTTATTATATTTTCTTATTTTGGGATTTTGATCCGAAGAACAAATCTTTTTAAAGAAAGGGAAGAAAACCAAAATAAACAAAAACAATGACATAATTCCATGTGGAATATCTATGTTTGGAAGAGTAAAACTCTTTTATTATTTTATAGTACTTTTTGACGCGAGTGGCTATAGGCTTCTAATTTAGGTTTAAGGCTACCTAAATCATCTGAATAAGCTATCTGTTCAGGACAAGACTCGATATGGACCAGCACATCTTTAACTAGTCGATCCAAAGACAAGTGATTTTTTCTTTTTACAGTTGGTTCATTTGATATCGCAGATGCTTTTTTTACAGGCAAATGAATATCAGCGTTGATGTTACTGGTTAATTTAGCAGGGCCACCTGAAGATGGTGGTGTTAATAATAACTTTCCTTTTAATGGAGAGCGTGAGAATAATAAGTCTTTTCCGCATGCAATGCCAAGCTGAATATCAACAGGTCTTTTCATGGACGTCGTTTCAGCAATCCTTCTAGAGAAATTTAGAAAATTATGAGAGCTATCTATTGATGATACCAATTTGAAATCCTCTTCGTCATCCAGTAACAATAGGTCATTGTCTGTAGGTACATTATTATTAGCAATAGACATTTATGCTACCTGGTGCTTTTTTTTTTAATATATATAACACAGCGTACAAAAATAAAAGAGAAAATAAAAAAGAAAAAGAATAAGAAAAAAAGGGAGAAGTAGTATAGAAGGATATAAATAGTTAAATGCATACCTCTTAAAATACAATTATATCAGTAGTATTTTTTTTTATGGTGGCGTTTGGAGAAACTACAACAGTTACACGAAACTACAGGTTAGTTAAACCTATTTAAACCCATTGAAGGTTGTCTTGTCTTTTTTCCTTTTGAGTTAACTACAAGTCTTTGACATAAAAGTAGCCTTTGCTTTAATCAATTAAAAAGAAACACAATTATGATATTAAAAAAACCAAATGAGTAATGAGCCTGCAGAATTTCACTTCAGGGAAGTAAATAAAATAAATAATGGAGCTAAAAATAAAGAAGGGTAAAGTCTTTTGCAGTGTTTCTAAAATAAAGTTATTACCGCACTGATTAAAAATGGGGGGGAGGGGGGGGAGATATCTGTTTAAAACAACAGCTCTATTTTCAAATACCTTATCTGAACAAGTGATGGCGTTTCCATTTTTGTTTTTATGCCTTTGTGTAACTATACATTCTGTATTATGAATTTAAATTATAAGCTGCCAAGATATAAAAATAATAGTTGAATCAAATAGCACTCTTTATCAACAAAATAACTATCTTTATGTTTTTACTTTATATATGACTGCATATATACAGATAATTGAAAAAAAAAACGATGGGAAAAAAAGGTAAGTTGATTGAAGAATTCAGTGTTGTGCATGATCAAGATTAGAAATTTAATTTCTTATCAAAATATAATTGTTTTAGAAGATAGACAGCTACACTTTAAGGATCGTAATTAAACAGACCACAAATACACTAGGTCAAATCCATTTCCAGGATTAAAAAATGAACACATTAATTAATTGATTAGTTAATTTAACATATCCCTATCATAAGACACAGAACCAAGATGCCTTTTACCTAGCAAAAAAGAGAAAAATAAAAAGTTCAAGAGAGTCAAGCTTTCCTAATAAAAGCTGTAGTATCAATATATATATTGTCAACAGTACTTTCATACTACTCTTCAGCTGTATCATAATCAATGGATACTGTTGATTCTGCTACAAAACATATAGGCATATCTGATATTAATAACGCGCTTAAAATTCAAAAAGTGTGTGGTCGTGCATAAGGAAGACAAGCCAGTCAGAGATCTGAGAAATTACCTTAATTGTATGGATGAAGGCAAATATGTTGAAGATAATCCCTATAGTTCCAAAAAACATAAGACCTGACCGTATCATACATTAACTATATAAAGATGGATATCTTGTGTGGAGGTACGGTAGACCACCTGAACCTCTTTACAAGAAAAATTGATTTCATATCTGTAATACAAGACAACTTCAGCTATGTTCACAAAAAAGTGCGGGTTATGACTATAACTCAAACTATTGCTTATGCAATCAAGTTACAGTTAGTAAGTCCTTGATTCTTTATCAGATGCGTAGGTTTTATGGCCTAAATCCTAAACTGAAATTTGTGTTCGAAGCATGTGATGGATCTGGTGAATTAGGTTACAAAATAAGAAAGTATTCAACAGTATAATTTCAACAAATTTTTGAACACAACAAGACGTAGACTTGAGTCCTTGAATTAGAGCATAAAGATGACAATACTGAGATCAAAAGGTGGTAAGGACTTTATAGACAATAGATTTTAATTTATTTTATCAGTACCTTGATTGTATCTTTCCCAGGCTAAGAAAACGTATAAACTTCTACGTACTGGGTGTATTTCGAGAATGTCAATTCCTAAACTTTCTAAGAAAACAAAAGGCAGTAGCTGAACTTAGAACTATACTCGTAAACGGAGAACAGAGGCATGTAATAGATTCTGTTCAGTAGAGGGACTTCAAACGACGATTAAAATGACAGTTTAACAAGAGACTCATCAAAAAACACATATTCCTTTAAAATTTCACTTAGCAGATGTAGATCTAGATTTTTTAAACAACAATATCATATTTTGTTGGATGTATTTGGCAATACTCAATATAAAAAGAATGATGGTCGGTGCCATTCGTAGATATAAAAAGGTCATGGAAATCATTGAGAAGCAAGGGCTCCTGATTTTTGTTGAGAACATGAATACAATATATAGCCTCGAGGTAAATCTACCTTAAAATAAATTTAAAAAAGCCACGACTGAATACTACTTATATGAAAAACCTGCAGTTATCTGGAGAAGGATTGTATTATATTCTATTTTATCCTATTCGGATTTGCAACAATTGCACATCTTTCTTTCTTTTTTTTTTTAAAAAAAAAAAAGAGCATTATGGAAAATAGACATCACCACTGGAATGACTGTATGTTCCGCTGCCTCTGCAATTAAAAGTGATCGTCTTCGATCAAACATCTTCCTCCTCATGAACCAAAGAACTCAGTGATAGACATAAAAGCAATTACATGTTTTACACGTGAGTTTCTTCTTTTGTCGACTGTTTTAGAAATTGCATTTCAATCTAACTCCATTTGTAACACCTTTCTCCAAGCGCATGTATTCAATGCAACAATGCTCTACTCTTTTTTAAAACAAATACTATTTAAATTCATGATATATATAAAAGAAGATGTATATCCTAATATTACTAATACTATTGGCTATTGTTTAATGTGTATAATCATTTTAATTTGACAAATATTCTCGGACTACATTTCTAACATTTTCAGGGCTCTTTGTATATACATCCAGTAAACGTTCTGTTGCTAATGCTTGTAAATCGGAAGCATGGTTGACTTCAGTAGAATTTAATAGTTTAGCAGCACACTATTAAATATAAACCATTTTAATTAAGATTATTTTCACTAATACGCGCACTCCTTTTTTCTATCATTATTATCATTATTATCATCATTATTATACAACGTACCAATTGCAAACCATAAAGTGCTCTGACATGATCTGAGCATAACTCTAACACCTTACAGTAATTCTTCAATGCCAATGGAAGATGATTTAATGTATATAGAATTTCAGCATACTTCAAGTAAAAAACGTGGTTTGAAGGTTGGAGAAGGATGATTTCTTCACAACAATAAGCTGCTTGATCATACATGTGGCTGGAAACATAGACGTCGCATAACTCAAGCCATGCTTCATAGTCATCGTAATAAGTGTCTAGGTATCTTGTTAGGGCTTCAATCATTGCCTGTTCCTTATTTCTGGTCTTTAATAAAGCAATTTGTCGCTTGGACGCAAGCTGGAAATAAATAAATAAATAAAGGATATAAGTATAAAGATGACAAGCACTGGCTTTTGGTAATTTCTAATTACCATGTTGGTATCGTCCTCTTGCAAAATTGCATCGTATACTTCTTGTGCTTCATCTAATTGGCCTTTAGCTTCATATCGCATACCTAATAAGCGACGGAAACGAAGCGATTTCTCAGTGAAGCGTGCTTTAAGCTTATCGATGCAATGCTAAAACGAGATGTGAATTTCCAAGAGTTTCATCAGTCAAATTCTCACTTACATCAGCCAAAGTTAAGTCATCAACATCAAGAGCTGCAATGGCAATTTGCTCGTAAAAAGGCCATACTACAATATATTCAGATGATAAATAATTAAATCCATTTGAGTAACAAAGATAAAACCTCTACCTTGATCGCCTAATTTTGAAGTGTAGTTATCTTTGATAAGTCTAGCACCGATAGAAGCTACATGCTCTGAATTGCGTTCATTTGTTAAACGAAAAGTTTGAAGTTCTTCAGCCGCTTTGGCGTAATCGAATCGCGCCATCTATGATCTACTTTGACTTAAACACGAGTCTTTCTTTAATTTTCCACCATTTTAGAAGAAAAAAAAAAGGAAATCGAATACGTCACGAGACTGAGTTTTTATTTTTTTGTTCCACAAATGAAGTTAAAAGAATGAAAATGTATCAGAGTGATTAACACATGCTATTAAGAAAAAGAAAACAAAAGAAAATAAATATAATTTTATACTAGTGATATCATAAATTTACTATTACTTAAGAATGGCACGATGCTTTCACAGTTTTGATCGTCTCATTTTTTTTAACATCATTTCATCACCATGGAAATAAATTTATTGTAAGTAATTTAAAATTCCGCCTTTTTTTTTGGCACCAGTGCAACAAAAAAAAACTTTATAAACTACTGTTTTTGACTTGTTTCTTTCTTCTTTTCATTATTTCTTTATTGATTTAAATATATGATAAACGGTAATATACTAATCTATTTATTGAATTTATATTTTCTTATTCATATCTTTTTTTTTCTTTAATAAAAAAAATAAAAAATAAAAATAAAAATGTACACACAAAAAGATACATCAAACAATAGTGATCACTTAACACCTACTTGGTACTTACCCTTTTATTGTTATTTTGTTGTTAAAGGATACAAATGTACCCATAATTCATTATAATCATAAATATTCTCTTAGTATTGATACACCCGAATACACTCTTAGTATTGACACACCTGAAGATTCTCTTCACCTTCAAGTGGAACATTCGCATAATTCATCTTCTGAACCGGCTACTCCAAGTCAAGAATCTTTATATTCATTTAGATTCTCTCGCCAAAATGTTTCATCAGCCTCATTGATGCTGACTCCTCCTAGAGATAAAGAGGAGGAGGAAGAAGAAGAAGAGGAATGTTACTGTCAGCCATATTCGTCACACCAAGAAAGTGAAAAGTATGGTTACATTGCACCAATTAAAAATGAATTGCATTCTACACAACTTGACATGCCGGATCCACCTTTTTCTACTCCAGTTACACCAGATGACCAGCAGCATCTTCAGCCTCTCACAAATACTCGGTCCTCTCGAAGAGTGTTAACAGAACGACTCTTTCAACGCCGCGCCTCACTTGTTTCAACTGTAACCCCCACAAATGGTTCTCCAACTAGACATTTACCTCAAAAGCAAGCAGTTATAGTTACCCAAGATAACTGGAAGATTAGTTTAGCAAACGGCGTTGCTACCATGATTTTATCTGGTTTAGAACGAGATACAAACGAAGCACTCTTAGGAAAACATATATTAGATTTTATTGATGCAGACTATCGGCATTTTTTGTTAGAAAGAATTGTTAAAAGACGTGACGAATTTTATGAATATGATGGTCATAATGGGAATATTTTGATCTGTGGTGACATGGTATGATAATAGAAAAAAAAACATTTTAATAAGACATATACAAAAAGAAGAAAAAAAACTCTTTTTTCCTTTTCTTTTCATTTTTCTTTAGAGTGTTCTAAATCATAAAACCAAACTGATAGGTTCCTATTCTAAAACAAGATGGTTCGAAATCATCTGCTTCACTTTGGCTCAAAGAGAAAAAAAACAACAACGGATCACCAGTATTTATTTGGATTTTTGAAGAGGTGTTTCAAGGTACAATAGAGGTCATTGTAGATAAAGCAGTATGTTTACGAAATCTTATATTGTTGAATAATAAACCGGATATGATTGGTATTTATTTATTTCTTATTATAGAATACCACAATTCAGTCAACAAAAGACTATGTCAACGGAATCTACGGTTACTTCCCGAACGAAATAGAAAACAAGCCTGTTAAACTGTTACTGCCTCACTTTTGCGACAGTCAAAATTTTTTTGGAAGTTGCTCCAAACTAGGTGCGCACTTTCCTGTCATTGTACGTAAGCAAGAATCTGCACTTTACAACACCCTCCGCATCACTTCAATTCCGACGTTATCTGGCCTTGTGACAGTTAGACGAAATGGCACTATCGAAGATTTTAATGCCGTATTTGCAAAATATCTTTTAGGCTTTTCAAATAATGAACTAAAAGGCACAAACATTTCGCTTATATTACCTCAATTTCCCATATTGATAGCCAATCTTGAACGAGATGATCTACTTCAGCATGGATTCACGCTAAATAACCTTATTTGCCGTCAAATGCTCCTGTCTAACAATACGCAGACAGAGGCACAGTTCCTTTCTCCTCCTTCTCAACAACAGCAAGAACAACAATCACACCGTCGTCTCACACTAAATCCAGGAGGATCTGTCTTGCCTATTATTACGATAATTCATCGAGATGGCACACCTTTAGAAATCGATTTACAAATACAACTCCAAGATGATTCAAACGATCTTTTGACATTGTGGATCTCATTTGATCGCGATTCTGTCCTTACTAAATTTGGTCATGTAGACATCTCTCAGCCTTTGACATATACATCTGATATCCCTGCGAATGTTGTACGATCCAAATCGATCAATATCCCAACAGAGAAGATAAATAAAGTAGCCAGTAAACAAAACCAAAATAACAACAACAATATAAATGATCGATACCTTTCTGTTAATAATACTACCACTACTACCACCACCAATAATACTAGCACCACCACTACCACTACTCAATACCTCATTCCATCTATAAAGAGACATTCTATTACGCAATCCTCCGCCGAAAAAGAATCAACTTGGCCTGGTGAATATTCTGCTCAAACCCTAAAAGTCAAAATTACAGATTATAAAATCATTGATGAAGTAGGCCAAGGTGCTTATGGTCTAGTTAAACTCGCTTGTCTCAAGAGTGATCCAGAAAAGGTAAAGCAATTCGTTTTGATTGACTTGTTTATTTTCATAAAAGTAGCAGCTGGTTAATTTTTATTTTATCTACAGAAAAAAGTGATTATAAAATATATTATAAAGTCCCGCATATTAGTAGATTGTTGGATAAGAAGTCGAGAACTTGGGCTTGTTCCTGCAGAAATACATGTACTTCATGCACTCAGATATATACCCCACACCAATTGTACCGAGATGCGTGAGTAATAAACAAGAAAAAAAATAATCTATTTGTTTATTTTGTTTATTTATTTGTTTACCGACCCTTATGTTTTAGTGAGTTACTTTGAAGATGATGACAACTATTATGTTGTCATGGATGTATCTGATGAAGGAATGGATCTTTTCGATTATATCGAACTTAATAGTAGTATACCTGAATCCCAAATTCGTTCTATTTTATATCAGGTTGCATCCGCAATCGGTCATTTACATGATAACGGTATTGTTCACCGCGATATTAAAGATGAAAATGTTATTTTGGACCTGAAAGGCAGAGTTCGTCTTATTGATTTTGGAAGTGCGGCCTATGTAAAGCAAAATAGAAAATTTGATACTTTTGTCGGTACTTTGGATTATGCTGCACCAGAGGTTTTACGTGGCCACTCTTATTCTGGTCCAACTCAGGATATATGGGCGTGTGGCATCTTGCTCTTTACCTTGATATATCGTGAAAATCCATTTTATAATATTGATGAAATCATGGAACGGGAACTAAGAGTTCCATTTGTACTATCAGATGGTAAGTCTAATATTACTATGATCAGCCTTTTTTTTTTTAAAAAAAAAACAACAACTAAACATATTCATTTACATATGTTCTCTTTCTTTTTTTTAAAAAAAGATTCACTTGACCTCATTAAGAAAATGTTAGACCGTGATGTAAATAAGAGACCTAATATTCATGAAGTACTCGAGCATCCCTGGTTTCACCCTAAACCATAATATATATAATTTATAACTAATATAATAATTCTTTATTTTTATTTTTGAAGTTAATGTTGCTTATGAGCTTCTGTTGTAAATAGATCAGCTGTATTTTATTTGAGTAAATTACATCATACCTCCTCTTTTTTTTAAAAAAAATAAAATGTATTTTATTCTATATTTATTAAAAACTATCTCGATGAATTCGTTTATAAACATTAATGCACAGTGAGATAGGATATTTGTCTATTATACTCAATATATTATAACACTTGTTCTTAGTTCGGATTTTTTTTTGGCTTTTTTTTTTGGTTTTTTCTTAAAGAAAATAGCCTAACCTATCAGATTCAAGACCAAGTTTATTAGTGGATCACAAACAATGAAATATGGGATGTTGTAATATTAATTTGTTTAATTTTTTTTTTTCTGGTAAGTGTTTTGAAGATAGCTCAGAATTTCTATGATTCAGGTACAGATTTTATTTGTTTATATATTTATGCCGCATGATTTTTTACTGACATTACATATCGTACCACAGGGAAGAGATTATTGAATTTCGACCAACACAACAACCAACCAACCAACCACGATGCATCAAATTAAAGTCGAGCGTTATGATGTCGGCCTCTATTCCGACTAAAAAAAATCAATCATTTATTGTTGATGTATGATGCAGCATGTGATTAAGAGTACGATCAAACTTGACAAAAAATAAACTGTTTCTATTATACAGAAATAGAAATAAATATTTTATTTTTATATTCATTATATTTAATGATAACTAGAGCAAGTTCTAATCAATAAATGAAACAAACAACATTTGGCCATAAATGTCACACATACACACAAATAACATTGACACAAATACTTTTCATCTTTCCGAAACTTTTCCTTTTTTAATAAACTATAATTTAGTATGATGCTATATTTTCTTAAGCAGTGATTAAACAGGTCATATTTCTGGTGTTTAAGGTTGCCGTATTATACACCGAAAATCAAAACAAAAACAAAAAGATAGACTTACTAAAAAAAGCATACCTTTTCAGTTTGATATATTTCATAGCAACTACTACATTCTTTATGTCTCATGAGTTTCCTCTGTCTGTCTAGACTTTTGTAAATGAGACAGCAATTTCTAGAATGATCTTCTCTCGAGAGAAAATAATCCAGTCAATGTTGGAAATATACTTCTATTAGCTTCTACTGTATTTCTCTTAAAGCTTTAATATGACACTAAACAAAGAAATATAACTTTAATGATTACAAAAAGTTTATTCATTATGTATTTTGTGATATTCTTTCAGTGCAATTCTGACTTTTCCAAGCTCTATTTTCGACGTCATCATGTGTGCATTGAAGTGCCGAAATTTTTTTCTTTTTCTTTCTTTAAAAAAATAACGCGTCTTTACTGCTTTGTAAAATAATAATATACTAATCATGCCACTTCATCCTACTGTACTCTGGGCCCAAAGAGCCGATCTCATCTACTTGACTGTCGAAGTTTCCGACATCAAGGTATATAAGCTATTTTTATTTATTTATTTTACTTTGTTTTTTTACTTTCGATCATGAGTATCTCTATTGACTCTTTCTCATCATTTCAAATAGAATCAAACCATTGACCTTACTGATAAGAAGTTGAGCTTCAAGGGCATTGGTGAAAAGGAAGAGAATGAATATGAAGCTGAAATTGAATTCTTCAAGGAAGTTGATCCTGAGGTAAGGAAAGAGAGTGAATGCGAGAGAAATAATATGAAATTTTTTCTAATGTCTTTTACTAAATTGCTTTTTTTTTTTTTTACTTAGAAATCCAAGAAGCATTTAACACCTCGTAACTTGACCATGATTATTTATAAGAAGGAAGATGAGTACTGGCCTCGTCTTCAGAACGGCCACAAACTCAACTTTGTCAAGGTTGATTTCGCAAGATGGAGAGATGAAGAGGATGAGGATGAGGAAGAGCCTGCCGATCCCATGGGCGGCTTAGACTTCTCCAGCTTAATGCAACAGGCTGGTGATAGCCAACTTCCAAACATGGATCATTTGGTAAGTAAAAGAATGTTATAAATGGGAAGATGAGAAAGAGAAGAAGCAGAGAAGAAGCAGAAGAAGCAGAAAAAGAAAAAAAAGGGACAAATATTTGTGAAGTAGACATTTACTAAATATTATCATTTAGGAGGGTGAAGACTCAGATGACTCAGAGGAAGAGGAAGAGGAAGAGGAAGAGGAAAAGGAGGAAGCAGCTAAGAAGGATTAAATTTCATAATATAAAATAAATTTTTGTTATACTTTATATACAATATTAAAAGGGAGGCTTATTATTGTTTATTTAATTACATTTAAAAATAAAAAACATCCATAATAAAATGTAATAACAATTTCGAAGTTAGATCACTCCTTGATCAAGTTTTTATTTTTAATTATTGCTCGGACAATATAAAAACGAGTTTTATTTGAGAGATCAAGGTTTATTTTATTTTATTTTATTTGGTCTATTGGAGCTATATGTGTATGGACACACTTCAATAGACTAAAAAATAGATCATCATACATCATGGTCTCAAGTGGTTATTTTTAGCTTTTTTTTTTTTTTGTAAGGAGGTGAATTGCTTAAGAGAACCCAACATAAAATACACTTCTCCCCGCATGTGACCGCAAATTTTTGGAAATCTTTTTTTTTAAAAGAAATCAAGGACTGATGCTATCTTTGAATTGACAATGTTTATAATAAAAGGTTCTCATAATTGACCCATATTGTGAAGGATGCTTATTTAATAGTTTATTAATTTATTTATATATTTATATAAACCTAACATCTGGTTGATCCGCCATTTTTCTCAATTACAGCGTGGCACCTGTCAGGCATGCTGGAAACCAAATTTTCCAAAATAAAAGGTGGTATCTCTGACCAGATTTTGCGAACAAAAGCTTCCAGCTGGCCGGTGTTCGCGAATGTGCCCCGTTTAATGTTAAGCTTATGTGCAATAAAAGCCCAGAGATGCTCAATTGGGTTGAGATCTGGGTTCTGTGCAGGCCAGAAATCAAAACTTTTTACATCACACCTCTTCCTTTTATACCAGGTGGTATAGCCACCAGTATGACAGGGAGCACCGTCTTCTAGGAAGAGGAACTCCTTCCCGGTATCCTCATGCAATTCTTCATACCAGGGAAGAAAATACGTTGCCAAACAGTCGACATACTTCTCCTGGTCGACATATTTCTCCTGGTCGACGCTGCCAGTTAATGTCACTAAAGACCAAGTCCACCAGCCCAAAAACAACCCCATACCATAATAGACCCTTTACCAAACTTATGAGTATGTAAGATATGTTGCTCAAGATACCTCTCACCGTCTTTTCTGACAACCCTTATGCCCCCATTGTTACCACAAATTATGAACCTTGATTCATCTGACCAAACAACAGATTTCCATTGATCTACGGTCCAATTGACCTTCTCCTCACACCATTTCAGTCGCTTTGCCTTTTGTTTGTCATTTAAAGCTGGCTTTTTAGCAGGCGAGTAAGAAGCGAACCCGAGATCTTTCATTCTTCTTTCAAATGTAGTCTTTGACATTTTCATTCCTCCTTTGACCCTTCCTGTACGCTTTGCTGGTTTTTCGAGGCCATATTCAGTATTAAGTTTAATGACATCTCTTATAGTGGAAGTTGGGATGTCAAGCTTTTCCGAAATGTGGTTATAATTCTTCTTGTATTTATAAAATCCCAAAATTTGCCCTCTGTCGAAGTCAGAGAGTTCCTTTCTTTTGGGTTTTATATTAGTAGTGTCTTATAAGGCCATTTTTGTTTTTACTTTGTTAAATTAACTTAATTTGAGATAGTGAGGTGAAAAGAAAAAAACAATCATTGGTAAGAATAAAAAACCAATTTGATCATGAAAATCCTGTATTGTCGATCTTTTTTTTTTTTTGTTCATTATTGATGTTCCCGGTATACACTTTTTTCTTTTTTACCTCCTCTCCTCTTCCCCAAAAATAATATAAAAAAGTTATAAGTATGAGCCATTGGACTAGTTATATATTTTTAGAAAATAAAGCACAAATGTGATACAAAAAAAGGAGCCAGTAGTTTTAATGTATTAAAGTTGAATTATTTATTGTTATTATGAAATCAGTGAGTAAAATATCTAAACATGCCATTCTGGTAACCTGTAACAGAATTGTAAGTTAATGCTTTAGAATGCTTCTAGAAAGCAATAACTAAAATATACCATTGATGAAGGAGAGATAATTATTTAATAGGGGCATTCGACAGTGACGGACTTGACGTAAGCACTGTACTTGCTAGCCTCATCCCACTATTTGATTTTATAAAAAAAAAAAAAAGGATAAATTAGTAATTCCGTTTTTATCTTTTGTCGTTGTTCTTTGACTCGTGTGTCAATCTCTTACATCAATTGGTCCACCAGCCCATTCAGCAGTGTCGGCAGGGGTACTGGCATCCCAAATACCAACTTGGATCTGACTATTGTTGTAAAATATGCATTAGAATCGGGTTATAATAAGATGTCTTTTTTCTACTACTTACAGAGGATGGTAAGGGTAGCTGCAGTCATCGCCATCCTTACAAGTCTCAGACTTTTTCTTGGTACGAATATCCTTACCATCGACGGACCAAATGATTCTCTCTGGGGACCTATTGTACGTTAAAAATGTTGTTAGAAAAAATAAAAGAAAAAATAAAAAAGGCCAGGAATAAAAATAGCTGATCTGCAATGCTGTGTTACTATACTTTACCAGTCAATGGTGTAGGTGCGGAAATCATCGGTGGTGCTTCCAACCTCGGTATTACCACCATTCTTACCGTAGACGGGCTTGTCACCATAGAAGTAGTTGGTTTGAACGTTATCAGGGTCAGCTAATAAAAATTAAAGAAGGAAATAAAGAAAGAAAAGCTTGTGAGTGCTTGATTATTACACAATGTCAGAAATGTATTTAAAGTTTACCACCAAGCATTTCAAAATCGATCTCGTCACCTTCATTGGAGATTAAAATTGGGGCAGTAACAACACCGGTGCCAGGAGCAACCTTGACAACAAAAGAAACCTTGCCGTATTGTATATCATCACCATAAGCAAAGTTAGGGTTGGTATTAGAGGTGTATTTGTTATAAGGAAGATCTATTTTTTTTAATGAGAAAGTATAAGTTAATCTCTAAGAAATAAATAAATAGAAATAAAAGGTTTATTCACCTCCTTCAGAGCTGTTTGTCATTCTAACAAATTGCTTAGGCTTATTAACGGATAATTCAAGACCATTGCTACCAAAGCTATCACCACCCTTTCCAGTAATCTCAGACCATCCATCGGCACTTCCTTTGGTGAAATCAGTGGAAAAAGGAGTGCACGTTCCTGAACCTGAACTAGCACTAACAGAGGAAACAAAGGTCTGGGCAGCACCCAAAACACCAACTAAATAAAGAGAGAGCTTAGGGATATACATATTTTTTTTTAGAAAAGAAAAGTAATGTATATTTTTTTTTTAAAAAAAATAGATATAATTGAAAACTAAAAAGAAAAAAGGGAAATTGAGGAGAAATTGCTTCCTTTAATACTTTTGGAGACAGAAGGGGGGAGGGTGAAAGTGAGCTGATGCACGTAGTTGCCCTTTTTTGATATTAAAGAAGTAACAGGCGGGGAATTAAGAACTATAACTACCCATAAATGGGTCTTAACATGTCTGATATCCAATGTTGATCAGTCCGGAGCCTATTAATCAGTAACCTTTTGGCTGCTTACTTCAGACAATTCCTTCAAAGTTAAATACAGGTGAAACCCATACTCCGACGATGGAGGACGAGTGCTACGTTTATATTTAGCCACTCTTTTGGCAAGATCTTCAAAAGGTTTATACACCGAAAAAAAATGCTTCGCATTGTATAAAAATAAAAATAAAAAAAATGCAATACGTTTATGTAATCTTGGACAAAGTGCCTGTAATCAGTAAGGAATTGATAATTCAGAAAAAAACTGGAACCATCAGACCAATATGTAATGGTGATGTTTCGCTATTATAATAAAACACAAAACAGGGCACTCTTCTCGTTGGCTGCTTTCAATTATACCACAGCTTTTACTTTCATTTTTTTTTCACCTATTTATTAATGATTTATTTTTATTTTTTGAATTAAACATGTTATAGCTATCGGACTTGGTAGTGACATCTCTTGAATTTAAAAAAGTGTGTCTGTGCGTCAACTAGAAAACAGTTTGTTATTATGATAGGAGAAAAGAAAAAAGCATGATTCCATAAATACTTATACAAGTAACTGTGATGATTATCTTTATGTGTAACAATCTAAACGTCGCCAAGCAAGTTATTTATTCTTCTGCCAAGATAAAAAAAAATCTTTTCTATAACTGCCTATTTTAGGGGGTTTAAAACCCAGTTATTCACATCTGTCTTTTGGTAAATCCAAAGACGAGAAGAAGATTAATTATAGATGTGAATCAATTCGAAAAAAGTTTTTTTTTTCTCTATTTCTATTAAGAAAATTAGAAAACAAAATAAAACATCAGGAGAGTAAGAGAATGGTTCTTTTTCTTTAAAAAAATAAATAAAAATAAAAGTAAAAATAAATTAGAAAACCATAATTATAAGGTTCCATAAGCTGATGCTTGGTTTCACTTGGTTATTCTTATTGAAATCTATAAAAATATACATGTACAAATCTGAATATATTACTGATAAAAGTATAAAAATGACGTAAAAAGTATCAGTCAATCAATTCCAAAAACCAAGGTTCTAACATAAAGAAGAAAAAAAAAAAATAAGAAAAAAAAAGATCAGCCATTAAGCAACGTGTGTTATTTTTAAATAGGAGACTACTCAACGTATAATTTAAACCATAAAACTTAACTGGGAGCATGTAAAAGATAAGCTTTCTATATAATTTATATGTGTATAAAATAGTATTTTCGGTAATAGTGTTTTGATTTTAATGATTTGTCAATAACTTTGATATATCTTTAGTATCCTTTCTTTTCATTTAAGGTGAATTTCTTTTCTTATTACCTCTTTTTCAGAGGCAATTATATAAATATATATATCGTTCTGATATCAAAACATTAGAATACCTCGTGCTTATTCTATTCAATCAATTGTCTATCATTCATCTGAAACTTTCGGGTTTACACAAAAAAAAAAAACTATCCTTAAACTGTAAAAAACCCAGATATGCTCCCTTTTTTCATTTAAGTAGTGATTTTAATTTCTTACTAGCTTTTAATATTCAGTCTTAAATATATCTATATTTACATATTATATATATGTGTGCCTTATTAAAGTGATTTATAAGCATTCGCGACAGAATTCTAATAAGAAGATTAATATATAAAAAATTCATCTAAAAATTTCTAGATTTTTCGTGATGATTACATAATAATTACAACTCTTTTCTTTTAATAAAAATATGAATGGCAGGTTTTATAATATTATTTTTTTTCGTAAATGTATGAATGCTTCAGCGATTAAGTTAAACACGAGAAAAAAAGTGACAAATGCTGTTTAAAGC
>VCJD01005161.1:17940-33419 GCA_024140245.1 Backusella tuberculispora | reverse complement strand
AAAAAAAAAAAACTCTGTATTGGAATTTAGAATGATCTCTTGTCCATGAGACCCGGAAATTGGACCACGGCAAAACGCTTACTGTGAAATGATTGCCTGTCATTGAAGAGTTTTAAACTGTGTAAACAAATACTAATGTATAAATATAATAAATATACAAAAAGACTACACATAAGAGCGAATCTTCAATGGAATATCTATTTCAACACATTACTATTTTTCATTTGAGCGCTTACCAGACCTGCAACTTTCAAAGAACCTTTCTTGAGTTGGTATTTCGTACTTGATTTTTATTTTTATTTTTAAACTAACAAATATCCCCCGTTCGAATTTTTTGTAGAAGGTGCACAGTGGCGAACCATTGTATTGCTGCCAATTATCAGTAAATAAACTTTGTTGTTACAAGTGTTGGTCAATCATATTGCTCTATATATTAGATTTTTATCACTTGTCATTATAAAAAAAAAAGAAAAAAAAGAAATTTAGGCTAAATTTTTACTTTATTGTCTAATTTATGGTATATAAAAAAAAATGAAATGAGCATAAAGACGGGTATTGGTATTTATACAAGGTTTTGGAATTCATAACTTTTTCCTCTTGTCATCTTTTGTGGTATATAATTTCCAATGTATGGGACCATGTATCCTATAAAGCAAAGGGTAATCATCAGACCATCAAAAACGTAGAATGCCCATTCAGCAGATGCAACAGGACCGCTGTATCCAGTTTGATATTCAACAACACGGTAAATGGCTCGAATAAAAAGAAGTGTGATTGTGATATACAAGGTACGTATCAAGACGCTCTTTGAATTTCTTTGTCCTTCCACTTTATATTCGGAGGCACGATGGATATATATTGTAATACCAGCAAAAGAAGCAAAGAAAAAGAGTTGAACATAGAGACCGACAAGAGTAATTACAACACCAATATCTCTTGTATTTTCCTTAGATTGTAAACCACCTCCACCTCCTTGCAAAAAAAAAGCAATTATATCACTCCAAAAGAAGAACCAGGTAACAAATTTTGGCTTCAAGAAAAAGTATCTGGGGCTGACATTAGATACACGAATGATTTCACCACATGTTTTATAGTTGACCAAGGCCAATGCGTTTGGAGAAAGGAGCAAAAACATTTGCTGAGCGATGTACTTCATCAAAGTAGTGTCTTGATGACATAATGCTCGAAGTAGATAACCTAGTAGTTCAAACAATGCTGTGGCTGGAAGAATATACAGAAATTTTCGAGAATTTGATCTACGATGTAGAAATATTAAAGCAAAAGCAATTATTAAAAAGACTATCAAACCAATGATAGCTAAAGGAAGACTAGGTATGTAGTGGAAGTAAGTCAATGCTTCAGAAGTAATTTGATTGTCAGAGACAGGCATTTTAACGTTATATTTATAAAAGTGTATATAATTTGTGAAAAATTAATGAGTTACTAGAGTCAAAAACATGACAGTATTTATACTTAAAAATAAAAGGGAGAATGTAATACAGTAATATGAACAATAATATAACTACTACTCAGACAAAGTTTAGAAACTCCTGCTATTTAATTCCCGGAGGTTTCTTTTTTCTTTTTTTTTGAACGCCAAGGATTGAATAGATTGGGTATTTGGGTTTATACACAGTATGCTTACTAGTTACTTTGTATACTAAATCAAAACGTAATTGACGAATTCAAAAACTATTTTAGCATCATACAACCAAGTATTGTATTTTGTTTTATTTTTGAAGAATATATCCTGTATTCTTCAAGGTACTTTACATTACTATAAAATTCTTGGCGTAGATTCTAAAAAATTATTTTTGGAGACTATATTACATGCATATTGACGTTAATATATATTTATCTTTGAAAAAGTAAAAACACATCCGGTTTATGCATAATTGATTTAAACATGCTATAACAGCTAAAACCTACAGTTTAAATGTTTTTTTTTTCTTTTTGATAATTAACCAATTACTTGAAATGTAGTATAAAATACTTTCATATAATCTAAAATCATGAAGTATAAAATCATGAAATTGTAAATAAGTTTATTACAGATCAACAACCGGACGATTGTTTCCTTATATGTCATGTAATTTGAAAGCCAGCATGACGTTTATCTCAACCAGATAATTGTATTTTCCTTTTTAGTAGTCAACATGTTTACCAGAATCCACATCCTTGGCGCCATGCGAGTAGGTTTATTTATGGCATATGTTATTGTACAAAATCATAGCTGCTAAATTTACAGTTACAAGAACAATAGATGTTTTTTATGAATGTCATATACAGTATGTTTACTATTTAAATTTTTCAATGTATTGAAGATATATACTTAAAGCTTTATCTATGAATCAAAGGTTTGAATCGATGTTCTTATTCCTTTTAATACGATACCCTGATTACTGTTAATGAATAGCATTAGAAAACAAGAAATGTTAGATTTTAATAACCAATCGCATTCTCTATAAATATACAAAGTGATTTCCTATTCCGTTTATTAAGTTTTATGTTGAATATTGAAAGAATTGAAACAATCTGTCAAAGAAAGACATTTTATTATGATATAATGGTCTATTTTAATAAATAAATAAATATATAAATCATAGAAATAAATAAATATTTCTCTTATTTAAAAAAAATACTTTAGTACAGAAAACTAAAAATGAACAACAGTAATAATAGTACTCAAAATTTCAATTTTTTTTCTCCTTGTGTTTATATTGCATAGATAAAGTTTATTAAATCACATATTAAAATATTAAAAGTAAAGTATATAGCTTTAGACGAGATTATAGGAGCCAGAGGACTTTTCAGTTATTTGTTTTATCTCTGTTTCGCCTCTCTTAGGTAAGTAATTTCCAATAAACGGAATAGAATAAGCGATAAAAGCAAACAGGATAATAAGACCATCAAATACATAAAACGCCCATTCTGCAGAGGCTACAGGGCCATCGTAACCGTACTGATACTCAACAACACGATAAATAGAACGGATCAAAAGGAGCGAGATTGTGATAGAGAGAGTACGGATCAGAGATTTCTTTGGGTTTGTTTTTCCCTCTATTTGGTAGTGATACTCTGGAGTTTTGTAAATATAGAATGTGATACACGCAAAGGAGGCAAAGAAGAAGAGTTGTAGGTAGAGACCAACGAGAACAATAATATTACCGATATGTTGAGAGTCTTGTTTAACTTGCAAACCTCCACCAGAACCTTGCAAAAAGAAAGAAAATATATCACTCCAAAAAAAAAACCAAGTAACAAACTTTCTTCTCAAGAAAAAGAACTTGGGTTCAGCATTAGATAAACGGATGACTTCACCACATGTTTTATAGTTGACCAGGGCCAAGGCATTTGGAGAAAGGAGCAAGAACATTTGTTGAATAATGTATACGATTAATGTGGTATTACTATGGCATATTATACGACATATATAGCCTACTAACTCGCAAAAAGCTGTGATTGGGAGAATATACAGATATCTTGGAGCTCTTTTTCTAAAGGTTATCCAAGTCAAAACCATTCCAGTTAAACCAAATACTACCGCACCAACGGCTCCTAAAGGTAGACTCGGTATATAATGAAAGAAACGGATAGCATTGCTTGTATTTGTGTCTGCCATAGTTGGTCAATTATAATGATGAATATATAAAAGAAATAAAGATGTATAATGAATATAAATAAATCAAAATCGAGCTGTATTTATAGTCAAAGTAAGGTGACACATAAACGAGAATATATTATTATTGGGCTATAACTTCAAATTAGATCCAACTCCATTTGAATAAATACTCCTCAGTTCATTCGAGTGCATATATTTCAGCATAACTGTTTTATTTTAATAAATTGATTAGTAAGTGAATGGGTTATGTTTCTAGTGGCCACAATCGTTAACTCGAGGTATTAACATCATTTACTGTTGTGCTTGGCATTAAGTATAATATTAAAAATTTCAATGCATATATAATGTAACCAATTGTCTTCCATAGTAGTGATCTGTTTATCAAAGTCCAGATTTGTAAAAATCTTGGCCAAATTTCTTGAATACCAATCAATCAATCAATTTAGAATAGTTATGATGGCAGTTGTCAAGTACTTGCAAATTTCTAAGATCATATCACTCATCCTGATTTTAAAAAAATGTTGATACCAATATATAAAGAGTCGGTATATATTAATTATATGCCAGTAATTTGTTTTTCATACTGTTGTTTAATACTAGATCATAAAATACTTGGATTTTTTTTTAAAAAAAGTAAGAAATAAGGTTTCCGGACAATTGTTTCCTTATATATCACATAGTATATTTTTTCAATCCCGCTTGACATTTATGAAAAGGGCCTAAACTCCGAAAGCTTGAATGACTTTCCTTATTATAGTCCCATAACATTATCTATTTTGAAAAAAACTATGTTTTATGTTTAATATATACATATATTTAAGAAGATTTGTATTATAAAAATCAATTACTACCTATAAAGAGCTATCTTTTTAAAAGTACAAGTTTAATTAGTGAAAATCGAGAAGACAGGTCATATATACTAGATCGAGATAGAAAACATTGATAAGGAAATACAGAAGAATTACTAAGAGAATTCAAATAAATGATAAGTTGATATATATATATTTAAAGAAAAGACATACCAAATTTAAAAATATTAGGATATTCTATTTCAAACACTCAAGTCCCATAATATATAAACATCTAAATTGTAGTCATATATTTATTGAAGTTATTAAAATTTTAATATATTTTAATTCTTGGAATTGCCGCATTTTTAACACATAAAACCAGAGATCCGGATGAGTTTTTTTTTGTTGTTTAATCAAGAAGTAAATCTATTTATAGCAGTTTATTATATCCTATTTTATTTATATATTATGAGAGTTACATTATTTGTAAATAATTGTCAAAGCGACATAACAGTTATGATAACAATGGAATAAGTAACAATTCATAAGCTTACATAATATTTCTTCTTCTTTTTTTTTATTCTACTTGTTTTTTTTACCAGAGGTAAATTAAAACTGACTTTAATAGACTTTTGTTTAGCTATACATATAATATTGACTTTTTAGTCAAATGTTCATCATAAAAATACAAATATAATCGTTTTAACTGTGTTCTAGTTCAACGTTAGATATTTCCCATTTGAAGTAAAAAATGATTTTATTAAACACTTCTTAATTTGCTTCTGGTTCGATATAGTAAGAATTAAAGATTACGTCGTGTTATAATTCTTACATCCTATGACATACCTGATGAATTTTAACAATTAATTTCAAAAGAGCATAATGATCATTAAAAAAAAGTATATTTTTATAAAAGTTATGTAAAATTAAATTAATTATTTGTTAAAGCATATATCGTCAATTATTTTTGTATAGCAATAGTATATGTATTAATATCAAATTAATTGAAAATGATATTTAAAGTACCTAGTATAATAGTAGCAGAAATACAAGTAGAAAAAAAAAGAAAGAGAGAAACAAAAATATATTCTTTTCAGTCAATGAGAATGATTATTAAACTTAATATCTTGTTAAAAGTTCACATGTTCCATAACAATGTTAAATATAATTTTCTCCCAAAAAATATAGATGTTGATAAACAATATCTATTTTTTATAGTACATATATGGATATTGTTTATTAATAGGTTTATAAAGTAAAAATATTATAAGTTAATACTTAAGCCAATGTCTGAAGGGATGAAGATTTTTCATTAATATTTGTTTCAGGCAGAGATGAAAGCTTGTCACCAAAATCTCTCTTAGGCAAATAGTTTCCAATAAAAGGCACAGCATAAACAATAAAAGCACACACGATAACAAGACTGTCAAAAACATAGAACGCCCATTCTGCAGAAGCTACAGGACCAGCATATCCATACTGATACTCAACGACACGATAAATAGAACGAATTAAAAGGAGTGAAATTGTAATATAGAGAGTACGAAACAAAGAGTTCTTTGGGTTCTCTTTTCCCTCTACTTCATAATCATACTTTGGATTTCGGTGGATGTAGATTGAGATACAAGCAAAAGAGGCAAAGAAGAAGAGCTGTACATAAAGACCGAAAAGAATAATAACGTTACCAACAGATTGAGTGCTTTGACTAACTTGTAAACCTCCACCAGCACCTTGCATAAAAAAAGCAAAAATGTCACTGGAAAAGAAAAACCAAGTAACGAACTTTCTTTTCAAGAAAAAGAACCTGGGCTCGACATTAGATAAGCGGATGACTTCACCACATGTTTTATAGTTGACCAAAGCCAAGGCATTTGGAGAAAGTAACAAAAACATTTGCTGAATGATGTATTTGGTCAAAGTCGTCTCGTAGTGACAAGTTATACGACATATATATCCTGCTAATTCACAAAGGGCTGTAATTGGAAGAATATACAGATACTTTGGAGCGTTTGCTCTCCATGCTATTCCACTTAGAATAATTCCAATTAAAGCAAACACAGCAGCTCCAACAATTGCCAAAGGAAGATTTGGAATATAATGAAAATAGATCAATGCTTTTACAGTTACTGTATCCTCCCAAGACGCCATGTTATATTGTGTAAATATAAAGGAAGTGGATATATAGTAATGGTATTAAGTTAAAATATAGATAGAAGAGTGAAAGGAAGGGTATTTATACTTTAAACTACAAAATGTGTAATACAATGGTATTTATAATAGTCAATCAAGAACTCAGCTTAAATCTAAAGATGACCAAATATAGCTACTTTGTTGTAGTATTAAAAACCATACTGAGCTTTGGAAAGATTCGACGTCTATTTTGAATGATCATCATGTTCCTTTAAAAAGCAAATTCTTTTATAGAAACTGTTGTTTAAGATAAGACTTTTTGTATTTTAAATATTTGAACAGAATGCTTTCGTTTTAATTGATCACGATAGCATTTATGTTACTGGTCGCGGTTTTAGCATGCCGTATTTAAATACAGTTTTTATCTTTTTATTATTATTTTTTTAATTTTTTAGATCAATCTGATTGTGTTTTTGGAAGAACACAATTTGGACTTGTGTTATCCTTGGCTTTTTGAAAATCAGTTTGACGGTGGCTTATCTCGGAGGTTTGTTTCCTTTTTCGTGCTTGCCGGATCCGTGGATATACACCTTTTACCAGGATGATGTCCCACAAAAAAAAAAGTCGTACTTTGGAATATAAAATAAGAAATGTGATTTGCTCTACTTTCTTTTGTTTAAAGTCAGCGAAAAATTAACCCTGGGTGAAGCTGTGATTATTTGATCCTTTTGAGCAAAGACTGAGAAGGGAGGGACGGAAAGAGGTGAAATCACTTTTTTTTTTTTTTATATTCTAACATGAAAAATAATTAATTTAAGTGTTGGGACGTTCGAGTACAAAATAAGAGAAAATAGTTAAAATAACGACTTAGATGGCACCATCTGGAGAGTGTGCCGGAGGTGCCAAAATGAAATAAAATAAAAATAAGCATATCAATCAAGTTATTGATAAAGCCAATCAAATAAAATACCAGAAAAAATTGTCAAAAATGGAGTAATTGTAGATTACATTTATTTATTTAGAGTTTTTTTTTTGGTTTTGGTGAATGCTGATAAGCCGCGAGATAGTCAGTATGATTTAATGAGTTCAAATAATTCTTTTTCTTTATTATATCGGTATCGACTGTTTTTCTTTTACTAAGCTTGCTCGTATGTTTGACAAATGAAGTACCGTTTACAGTATACTTGGCGTCAGTGGCACTGCCTTGGCTTACTTCTATTTTACATTTGGGGGTCTAAGCGCTTTCTTTATTCGTTTACCAATTCTGGTTTTTCTTTGATACAGTCTTTACGATAGCACCGAAAAGACTATTGATATCAAATATACATATACAGAATATATCAAATAAATTGCATCAATCAAATCAATTACAAAAAACCCGATTTGAGCACAATGATTTTAAATAAAAAAAGTTATTTCCTAGCAAGTAGTTTAAGAATATTGCTATTATGCATTGCACCAGAAATCAACATTAGTGTGTCATCTGTGCCAATTAAATTAAGATATGTTTTATATAACTGCAACATTAAATTGACCCTTCAAAAAAAAGAAATTCATTATAATGATAAAGACTTTTAATATTTTACTTTTATTTTATTTTTTTTAAAAAAAAAATACTGATTGTGCGCGACTGAAATATATACATGAAATATCAAAATAATAATGATAGTAATAATAAAAATTCATAGGTAAAATAAGCAAAGTAAATTTAGTTTACTCTTTTCTTAAGAAAATAAACAACCTGCCGTTCTTTATCGAAGGATTTAATGCAGTCAGACTGATTCAATCTCTTAAATTCAAGCTCGATGTCCTTATTTTGATCTGAAACACCCAACCAATACTCAATCCAGCCTACTGATGCCGAAAGATATGCTTTTCGCATGATATTCAATGCTTGGATTCGAACTTCGTCATCAAATTGTCTTAATACTGATTCATGGTCTGGCGATGGTGCATCTTTATGAAGCTTGAAATATTTTAAGCTATTACTGGACTTTTCATCAATGCAGCTAATCACATTACTTGCAAAGATGCTATAAGGATTATTTAGAGTCAAACGAACTTTCATGTCGTTGACAGCTTTAAAATTTTTCTTCATGCATGCTAAATGTAAGACGTATAAGGACGTGAAATAGGGATTCTCAAGAAACTAATAATTGTACTTAAATGAGTTTATTTAATATACTTGTATTTTTTTTTACTTACTGGATAATTAACATAGATTTCTTCAACCAAACGAGGAAAACATTTCAAGAGCTCCTCTTGATTGTTTCCTCTTGAACTGGCAATAACTGACCATTCGAATACTAGTTTGGAGAGGTTAATAATTATGATTCATTTTCTTTTCATTGTGCTTACCTTGTTTGATGAAATTAAAGTCGTTATAGATTGACATTGTCGCAAACACGGCCTCACGAAGCTTGCGAAGATCAGAGATAACGCCTTCCCATGCAGATTTGTCGTTACTATGTAGTACTTCATTAAACTAAGTAAATGATTCCAAGATTATATTAGAGAATAATTATCTTGGCTACGCGACTGTCAAAAAGTACCTTTTTCTGAATAATAGCCCATAGCTCTTTCTGAAGTGAAATATTTCTTAAACTAATGCACAATTGGGGTTAGTTAAAAAGGCAGTTAGGTTTTCATTTGTTGTACCTTTTACGCTCATCAGCAGGATCTGCTCTACTTAAAAGAGGCATTTCTTCAACTCCAGAGAATTTGACGTGTTCAGCTTTCCAATCTCTATTAGAGCGTCGTAAACCAGTTTGAGCTAATGTTATATTATATTGTAGTTTAAAAACGTGTTTTATCTCTTAGAAAAAAAAAAAAAGAAAGACTTACCAAGGTTTTCATGGTTGTCATTACGATTATTTCTCTTAAAGTTTGAATGATTAACTAAAAATCAACAATTAAGGCTTGAATGCTTTTATTTGAATTGAATTAAGATTAATGTACCAGAATTTTCATTTGAATTATTTTTGTTGTATCTTGGCTTCATTATATTGTGTTCAAACGTTTGTTCCTAAGCTACGAGGGAAAAGATAGATAAAGCTGAAAAGGGAGAAAGTAAGGAATAGAATTAAAAGTGCACGTTTATACCATCCATTTAAATCACGTGCATATTTATCTAGACGCATAATCGAAAAGAAAAAAAAAGCGCAAAAGAAAAATAATAATGGCTGTAATAAGAAATTAAATAGCCTTTGATTTACTCAGTTCGTCTACTGCTAATTTTCCTGATTCGACACCTTTATATTCGAGTTTTGATAAGTAAAGAGCTCTCTGGGTACGTTTAATATAATTTATTTGTACTTACTTTTACTTAGTGGAGTTGTATGTACTGGTCTTTTACGAGCCATTGGTCTCTTTTCTTGTGGTCGAATGACTGTGACAGGAACAGATGATTTATGGACCAAATATGTAGAGATAGAACCCATCAAAATACTTATTTAAAATAATTAAAATCCCTTCTGTAATTGTACTCATCTTTATATATATATATATCTTTACCCTTTAACAGTTCCTCTTCCTCTGCTTCCACAAATAACCATCGAGAGTGGTAAATTATCAATCTCATAGAGTAAATTACAATTAAAATAAAAAATCGTAGTGCATACATTTATATTTAAATTTAACATGCTTACCAGTTTTGACATAACATCCTTTACGCTTCCACTAACTGCATAAGTAACAAGTTTCACATCAAATAAAAGCATTTGAGCCATCACGCTTTTTACTTCACTGGTCACCGTTTCTGATGCCTTCTTCAACTAAATATACCAAAAAGAATTAAAAAGTTGAACTGAATGCAATTATTTTTGAAAATAAGCGATAAACAACTTACCTCTTTTGGTAATGACAGTCCAGCCTCTTTTACCGCATCAGGATTATCTTCTCGGTTAACAATAGTAACTACATAAAGTGTATCTCCATCTCGCATTACCGTACCCATTGTCCATTCAATTGCTTTATTTAAATCAAAAAAGGAAAAAAAAATGTCAGGTTCATTGTGAATTGAATACATTTTTTCACTATTAATATTTACCATGAAAGCTTTCTTCACTAAAATCACACGCCACTAAATAAGATCTTGCACGTCTCTTTGATTTCAAACTATCATCTAGTACACCCTTGGGGCCTGCTCCATATTTAGTTTTAACAATAATCCTATCCGGCTTCTTTTCAATTGTTCGCCCATCAGCAAAGCAAAGAAGCTTACGTCTTTCATCAGCGGGTAATGCACGTGGTGTATTCTCGGGTTTATTTTCGTTAGGAGTATCAATCTTCTTTTTATTATCGTATGAAATATGTTTATTTGCTTCTGTTATCCGCTCCAATTCATCATCTGTTTCGTCATCATCTGTATCTTCCTTGGGTGGAATATAATCATCTTTTAAAGGTGTAATATCAAGATTGCCTACAGCATTGGTTGTGTTTGTTTCTGTTGTTGGTGAAGAAGTTGAAACAATGGCCAATGGGGCTACCTTAGGTGACTCTTCTATAATGTTCGGTCGTTCATCTTCAGACGAATATTCTATTTCTGGACTAGGACTTGGACTGATTGATATTTTATTTGGTTCTTTTGATTCAACAATAACTGCAGGAGGGACTATTTTATCTTTGGGATCAGTGCTATTAAGATCATCTACTTCTTTTTCAAGTTCTGGTGATAAAAGAGGATCCTCTGTGGTGAGCGGATGTTCTGATATAATTCTATCATTCAATGCAACTACTGGTGTTGAGCTTATGCATTTACTCATACTAAAATTTACGGAGAAAAAAATTATAATGAAACAGAGAGAAAGTAAGAGAAAAAAAAGAAAAAAGGGTTGTCTATTTATTCACCAGTCACGCATCAAAGTATTGTTTCAATTCAAAACTTATGAAGACAGGTAAAATGTTTTAATGTATTATGTCATTTCATTTATCTATCTATTATTTATTATTTATTATTTATTATTAATTAATATTGTTATTATGTTGGTTTTCATCGAGATCATGATAATACATAGAAGAGATGGTGGAGATTTTACTGGTAAAGTCGAATACCGATCATGGATAAGTTTTTTTTTTTCCTTTTTGGTATCCTTTTGTTCTTTTATTTCATTTTTATAGTAATACACACACGCCAACGAAACAGTAACTCGTAATATACAAGACTATTGTTTTTTTTTATAAATTAACGAATTGGTGGAATAAAGATAAAAAAAATGATGTATCAATGTAAATGTTTAGAAAATAAAATAGTCTAATTTTTATGATGAAGCGGCTAAGTAGTTTAGCTAGTCGCAAATGGAATAATCGAATGGCTAAGTCAAATGGTTTATTAGAATTATATTATGAGAAAATATAGTATGATAGCTATTTTAGATACAAATACAGTGTAGTAAATCATGCAAGAGTTATGAATAATGATAATAATAGTGCTCTATCAGGTGATTTGCTGCTAAATAGGTCGACTCTAAAAACAACTCGTAACTTCTAAAAATACACCAGAAAATAATAACCCAATAGTATTTCAAATGTGTGTATCAAAGTGATATTAATTGTCAGATAGACGCGACCAGTTGAATTAATAGTTATGGTAGTTTTGTACCACAATTCCTAGATTTCGTTTGTCGATCCATGAAAGGGCGCTTTCAATTAAATCGATAAAATAGCAATGGAGAGTAAATGCTAAGTAAAAGTTTAAAAATAGAATGAGTGATATTTAATCTGCCTGTACAGCTTGAATGCTGCTTTGTTAATGCGACTGACCACTTTTACGTGCCAAGAAAATCCATCACAACCTGCGTGGTTCCCCCAATCGGAGTAAATAGTCTGAAATTGGAAAGAATGGCAAGAAATTAATCTTGCAAGAAAAAAAATAACTTTCCTTTCGTCTTTTTCACACTTTATTAACAAAAATTTATAACAATGAATCCAGCAGCACCCCCATCACTCCCCCCTGGATGGTAAAAGCAGACTCTAAAAGAGGTTTATTTATCTAACCTTTTTTCTTTTTTTGCTATACAGGGTCGCACTTTGGGATGAAGCATCTCAGCGTTATTATTATTTAGAACAAGCAACTGGATTAACACAATGGGAGGTACCAACGAATGCCTCAAAGCCTACAGAAAATAACACCCGTGGAGAAGCTAGTAGTTATAACTCTAACTTTTCAACACAAGGTGGATATCAATCCTATCAACAACAACAACAGCCTGGAGCAGTCGCTACTTCTTATCCAACACAACAAACAAATCAGAGTGGTATGCCCACGGCAGAAGGTGATCAACAAGACAGAGGTTTAGGAAAGATGCTACATGGTAAATAATACTGCTTAAATATAAACTCATGTACTCTTATGTTAACATATAACATATAACATATAATAGGCTTCTCAGGGGGAGCAATTACAGGCAGTTTAATTGGGTAAGTTTAATATATAGGTGTATAATCGAAGTGTGTTTTTGAAATGAGGTCTAACAATGATAAATAAAACTCTGGTAAAAATCAGTTTTGCTGCTGGTAAACTACTTGGTAACCACAATAAACCCAATTCAGTAAGTAGAAGTAAATAACCACAGTTGTATAGTATCTAACTGTTGTCTTGATGGTTAAAATAGGGAAGCAATTATGGATATGCTCCTCCTCCACAATATGGAGGTGGCTATGGTCAAAACTACGGTCCCCCACCTGGCAACTATGGTCCTCCTCCTGGTTATGGTAAGTTTTGATTTGATTCGCTGAATGATTTAAAATATTTACATAGTGATAATTAGGCAATAACAATGGTCATCACGGTCATCACGGTCATCATGGCGGACATCACGGAGGACATAATAACCATGGCTGGTAAAAGTACCTGTTGAGTTTGGGGTCCTGTAATTGAAATGAACACATTAAACACTTTTTGAATATATCACGTGTAATCTACCGTCACATTTTTTTCAA
This sequence comes from Backusella tuberculispora, assembly GCA_024140245.1. Lineage (NCBI taxonomy): Eukaryota > Fungi > Mucoromycota > Mucoromycetes > Mucorales > Backusellaceae > Backusella > Backusella tuberculispora. The sequence goes on along the minus strand of VCJD01005161.1, from coordinate 19,937 downwards.
TGTTGTCGGGTCTTTTATTCGCGTCCACTCTTTTTTTTTCATAGTGTGTAGTGACTTTGTCTGTCTTTATTATTATTGTCTTTTTTTTCTCTTTTTTTTTATTTTATTTTCTGTTTTGTGTGCGTGCGTCCTAGTGTGTGTGTATGTTTTTATAAGCAGATGGAACGTACATCCGAGTCCTCCAAATCACATAGAGATAAATCACCAGAACGTAGTCTGGAACGTAAATCAGATAAACGTAGCAGAGACGATCACCATTACGATCATCGTTATTCTCGTGATAAACGGAGGAATTATGACGAAAGAAGTAGACATGAACACAGTCGATCACGCGATTCCAAATATCACAGTCGGTCTTGGTCACGACGTTCTAGTAAAGACCGAGATAAACGAAAAGAAAGATACCGAAGAGAAGAAAAAGAGACATCACCAGTGCCTCTAGGGCCAAAGTCTGAGATACAGGAGACTGTGACTCAAGATCAACCACCTACTGCTCCTGCTGCTTATTATCAAGATCCGCAAGCAGCGTGGAGCTATTATGGTTGGCCAGATTATACAGCTACCACTTACGAATATACAGCTGAGCAATATCAACAATACCAACAATATTATCAATCTCAAGACCCATCTCAGTATTACGCTTATTACGATCCAGCATATTATCAACAATTACAACAACAACAACAAGAAATACCCCCACCGCCACCGCCACCTCCTCCTCCGGTAAATACAACAGAAGGTACCATTAAAGATACAGAAATACCTCCACCTCCACCACCTTTACAAATAGTATCTAGCACTGATGATATGGAGATTGATGCAACCAAATTACAAAATAGCGTTCTATCTGAACGTGCACTATATGATGTTGGTTATCCTTTTCAGACATCAGAAGATCCTTCTATTTTATTTGAAAAAATAGGACAAGTAGGAGAAGGAACATATGGGTTAGTTTTAATATATATATTTATAAAAAGAGGAAAAGACAGAATATTTATAGTACTATAGTAAGGTGTATAAGGCAAGAAATGGAGTAACAGGACAACTGATGGCATTAAAACGTATTCGCATGAAGACAGAAAAGGACGGGGTAAGGTAGAATTAGAGGAATGTCAGAGTTAGAAAAAAAAACGACTTAAAATTTTGTTAGTTTCCAATTACTGCCATGCGAGAGATTAAATTACTTCAAAAGCTGAAACATGAACGCATCGTACAATTACAACAAATAATGGTGTCAAAAGGATCAGTTTACATGGTATTAGAATACATGGATCACGATTTGTCAGGAATTTTAGGACATCCTAATTTTAGCTTTGAACCGGCTCATTCAAAATCTTTGGTGCAACAAATGCTCGAAGGATTAGCCTACTTACATCACATGGGTATACTTCACAGAGATATTAAAGGTAAATGCTTATTTTAATTGCAGTACAATGAATCGCCCTGATTTAACGAATGAACGAATGACATTTTTAGGTTCAAATCTACTAATTAATAACAAGGGCGAATTAAAGATTGCAGATTTTGGACTAGCACGTCTTTTCGAAAAGAATAGAGCACATGACTATACTAATCGCGTTATTACACTCTGGTACCGACCACCCGAATTATTATTAGGCGCAACAGCGTATGGACCTGCAGTAGATATATGGAGTGTAGGATGTATTATGCTTGAATTCTTTACAGGGAAAGCGGTGTTTAGTGGCATAGATGAAATTAGTCAATTAGATTCTATTTATAAAACTATGGGTACTCCTACAATAGAAACATGGCCTACAGTATCAGAATTACCATGGTATGATCTAGTGAGGCCGACAGAAAAATACAAATCCAAGTTTAGAGAAACATTTGAAACGTAAGTTTTAACGTGTAATATCTTTTCTTTTTCAATTATTGATTATAATTGTTATTTTCAGATTACTATCACCGGGAGCATTGGAATTATCTGAAGCATTATTATCAATGGATCCCAGTAAACGACCTACTGCAGCAGAAGC
>VCJD01005153.1:43001-77255 GCA_024140245.1 Backusella tuberculispora | reverse complement strand
TTTTTTTATTTTTTTTTTTTTTTTTTTTACACTTTAGACGTTTTTGTGTACGTCTATGCCCATTGTATATTTCACTTTCGTCAGAGATTACACCGAATGGATCGACTAGTTAGATATAACGTGACTCTTTTTAATTCTATTTTACGCTGAGTTTACCACCAGTTTCCATTAGTGAGAAACACTGCTTATAGAATGGTTAGTGGTATTTAAATTGATCTGGATTTACGGAACTTATCTAAGTCAGCTTTACAAGACCGATCTTGGAAGCAAAGAATACGAAATTGTCAAAAAATCGAGAATCATATGCAATATAAACTTTTTCGGCTTTATCAATGTTGTTTTAGTTGATTTTTTTAAAATGGACATTTAAATTATATTTTTCTTTATCCACTTAGAATTACGACCTTTGTTAAATGATGTATCTCTGATATGCTAATTGCAAACCTTCGTTAAAATTTCATTATATTCTATTAAAGTTAACACCTTACTTTTTTAAAAGCTCGAATGTTGGAGAATAAAAGACTGTTCGAAAAACTCCACTTTTGCGGTTACTCTTCGCAAGACTATATGTTTTCAGTATATCTATTATGCATCGACTACTTTAAGGTGGTTCTTTACTTCTTCTGTGGTTATTCATCATCTTTTTATCTGGTTTAAAACCTTAGTAAGGGTAGCAATAAATCAATGCTAGTGTAATCGCTTTCAAACCATTTAAACTGACCCCTTCTTTAATTTTAAGACTTTTAATTGTTGTGGGGTTTGTTAATTTGGTAGGCGCATAAGGTAGTAATGTTGTCGAAACAGTTTTTGTATTCAACTTCATTCTTTAATTCAAAACTAATTTTTAGCCCGGTTATAATTGGAGTCTCGAGTTCGAATGATTTTTTGGTAATTTCATCTTTATGACTAATAGTTTTAATGAATTTACTTACGATAGCGGCTTATTAATGTTTACAATTATCATTAAAAAGTAATAAATAAAGGGGTATGATAGATATCTTCGAAGTCAGCTGGGTTTGAAGTTTCAAGGTGCATGCGAAAATGACCTGACGCCAGCATGATTTTGTTTTTGTTTTTGTTTTTGTTTTTTTTTCTATTCTTCTCTTTTTTTTTGAGATGAATGAACTTCCCAATGAGATTCTAGACAACATATTTTTTCGACTTGATTTTTCAAGCAAACTAGAAGCTATGCTTGTTTGTCATCAGTGGAGCCAAGTTATACGTGAAAGCAGTCTACTTCACACAATCTCCATAAGCAATGTCGACATGCTCAACAGCTTTCTTAAACTGCTCCAATCTAAACCATCTCGAGGCACACAAGTAAAATATTTGCTGTTGAACAGGTGTTTTGATTATTACTTTGATAGGACAGTAGCCTTCAACCTTTTCCCCAACCTGCAATTTTTCTATTTGGACGTCGAACATTATTTATTCTACAGCGACGGTCACATGCTTGATTTACCTCCAAAACATATAAAGTCATTAAGGGACCAAATTGTACATATTGCAGACTTTGTCAACTCTAACTTTGTATGGGATTTATTAGATTCAGGCGTTTGTTCATGTCTGACCACACTCGAGTTAAATTTAAAGTTCCACAACGAGGATCCTGGCGAGGGCTTTCTGTTTCTATTATCAAATGCGCCTGCTTTAAAAAATCTAGAATTACAATGTTTCCGTATGACAATCGACAGTTTCGAAAAAATGCACTCATATTTACCACAACTTACATCATTCCGTCTTGTTGACGGCCCATTTGGAATAATCCATCTTCCAGATCATATCACACCTGCAATTGCGATGGAGACCCTATCGTTAACATTTGGTATGTTTGGCTCTCGATCAATTATTAATTGGTTTCAGTATTTTTGTAGAAAATATCCATCTTTGCGACACTTTAGTTATTCAAAACCATTTTCTTTTGTCAACATATTTGGTCGGGATGACTTGGAAATGGGAACTGATCAAGAAGGACTGTCTCTGCTGCTACAAAGCCTTGGTCCTCAATTAACGTCATTAAAACCAGGTCAAATTTTACTTACTTCGGATTTATTTGAAAAATTAGACGAATATGGATGTCAAATTCAAAAGTTAGATGGATTTGTAAATAGTAGCGAGCCATTTTTCAAACTTATGGCTCCACCAAAGCAATGTAACTATATTCAAGTGCTCAAACTACACAACTTGGAAAATTTTCCAATTGAATTGCTAAAAGAAATGGCGTCACTTAAAATTTTGGATTTAGAGTATCATAACCACATGGGAATTCCAGCAATTAATTTAAATAATCTTCTGAAAACTTGTTCCTCCACTCTCGAAACACTTGCGATTAAATTAGCACAGTTGGAATGTAATACTTTATCAAACCAAACCTTTTCAATCAAAGACTTGACAATAAATGGTCATAAAATACCGGAAGCAATTGATAAATTCCTTTTAAATCATTGTCCAAGAATTAATTCTTTGACTTTGATAGACTGTTTACCTGACACAACAACACTCCAGCTATTAGACATTCAATTGTCTCGCATGAAAATAGATATAAACGATCTTAATCCTCATGGGCATATTAAAGAGCCTCATATTGATATTTTGGTAAAATCATCGATCGACAAAAAGCAATACTTCTATTCAGTAGGAGAGAAAATATACTACCGGAACTGCTCTGAACTAAACCCTAACAGATACAAGCATCTTTTATATAAATCCGCCAACCCATTATTGGATATAAAACTAACAGGTGGCCCTTTTATTACCATTGAATGTGCCTCTATCAAAAAACTTGTTGTAAACGGTAGATCTACACTGTAGTTAGAAATTATTATTATATGTTCCTAATACTTGAAGAAATTATATAGCAAAAAACCATACATTTTTCAAGAACGGTTTTGCATTAGTATTAAATAAATTTGAAGAAAGAAAATAAATATATATTAAAATGAGTCTCACTTCAGACGACTAACTTATACACTGGATATAAAAGCGAGTTAAAAGAATATATAAAATCGAGTCTGTCGTAATGAAGAATGAATATACTGGAGCCTCGATACAATATACCATTCAGTCACACAAACTCAAATTAAGCGTCAGATTTTTTTTTAAGATAATACTATTTAACTTCATGTGCTAAAAGTTGATCATATTTATCTTATAAAAAAGGGAAAATCGGTAATGGACAAGAGAAATGGTATACTCAGCACTCAGTTCATTTCTTATTTTTTTTTTTGAAGTTGGGCCTCCAAGGTTTCTTCATCTATAATTATACTATTACATATAAGATTCGTAAAATTGTATTATTCTAAATGGTTTTGGTTTTTACTCAAGAACATGCATTCATCCGAGTCATTCACTTGAAAAAATGTAGTACAAGATTTGCAATCTTTGTATATGTATATTATTCCCACAGACTATGATTTTGCATATTGAAAAAGGAGTTTTGCCTTTTTCAAGTATAAACACATACTTTGAAGTTAAAACCGACTTCCTTTTTTCCGCAGTCAACGATGTTTGCACTTGGCCTCATTTAGAGCCGACTAATCCAAAAATCGAAAAATCGTTATGATGAAATATTAATAATAATAAAAGAGTATAAAGAACATATTCCATCTTTCATACATACATAAAGATGCCAAACTATAGAAGCACTGTAAAGCTGAAATAAGCTATTTAAGAGGCAGGAAGATTGTTTGTTAGTAAAAACATTGTATTGATTTGTGATGTTTGTCTTCAACTGATTTAACTTAAACCTTAGTCTGGAGACTTTAAGTTGTAACACTCAAGTTATATCTCAAATTTTGAAAGCTTTTTTTGGGGGCATTCATTCATTCCTACATGAGTAAAATTGATCTGAATACCACATAAATTATGTTCTTTTTTTTCTATCTTATTCAATATGAAGAATCTTGCATCGATATATTTATTTCATCGATAAGATCACACTCACTTGAAGACATGAATAAGACGTTGAAAAATCAATGGCAACAAATGGAGATATCAAAATCTTGAATTTATCTTTTCCCAAGAGACTTGTTATATCCATTTATATTGGATTTATTTGGAAAATTCTCCAGTAATGCGCATATAATTTGGCTATCGCAGGGGATTTAGCCATGAACCTGACTGATGGAGGTTTTAGATCCGATACAGATGACTGTTCTATAGGTATTTTACTTATTAGACTATCAATTTGGTTCGATTAATTTCAAAACAAAGCAAGAAACAAACGGAAGGATCTATAACGAGAAGATTTCTTTGCAAGTAAAGAAATCGGTAGATCGCATTGTGCCGAGATTTTCAACTGATCATGGAATTAACCAATAAGGTTCGACTTTATTCTTTTCTCACGCTTACGCCTACTCCTTTATTTTCTTCCAGAGTATTCCCGCCTGTTACCACTTTTACTAATAGTTTTCTGCAGCTCATATTATGCATGATTAACAATCCGTTATATTAAAAAAATACAACTCTACATTTATTTTGTACGTGAACAGGAAAAATCATTTACATGTGAACTTTTATAATGGATGATATGTATATATTTATTCATTAATTTGAAAAGGTATTACCTGTATTATTTTTCTTTTTGTGTGAGAAAAATAAGAGTCCTTAAATAGAAAGACAATTGACATTGGGATCACAAGCCATTTAAGTACAGGTTTTGTTAAAAAAACATATCACTCTTAATTGATTAGTCCATTGTATCTCTTACTACAACCGTTACAAAGTAACACTAAAGGAAACGGAATTTCCTATCTCTCTTTTTTTTTTGTTAGTGATTTTGCAGAATCATCTTGTACTAAAAATTAGTAACTGAGATTCAGGAGAAATAAAATTTCAAAACATTTTACCAACGAGAGTATAAATTTAATATATACCGCACAAGTAAAAAGTCTCAGCACTAATTTTGTGATATACAGTACTTCCTAGTCAAATCAACGCAAATAAAAAATTTACTTGGCGCATTTTAAAAATTCACTTGACGCATTTCTATATTTTACTTGACACATTTTTGGAAAAATTAATATCGTTTAAATATATAAAAGTATGTATAAATGTATTATAAAATGCGTAAAAAAACAACATTAATTTTTCCAAAAATGCGTCAAGTGAATTTTTTATTGACTTGGAAATACTGTACATGTTGTTTACAAAGAAAATAATATACATCAAATTATAAATGCTCAACAGCCCACCTTTATTTTGAATGCAAATATTCTATCTACTCCTGTAGTGTTAAATGCTTTGAGAAATACCTTGGCATGAAATTCTTTTTAGATAGGTGGACATATATTTTTGAGTACAATAGTAACATATGAATAATATAGATTAACTTTAAATTCAAGTATGTTATTATTAAGCAACATAATTTGGTCTCTAAATGAACTTGAATGAAGAAACATATAACCAATATATTTTTAAGATCATTTATTATTTATTATTATATTTATAGAGATATACAATTGTGGCTAATAAGAAAGATGAAATACATTTTTGCTAAAGGTTATAAAAAAAATAATTTGTACAATAATAGCTACCAAATAAAGAAAATATTATTGATGAATTTCTTCTACTTTCTCCTCAGTAATTTCCTTTTTTTCATTATCTGGTGATTCAACCGATGGGTCAACCTCGATATCATCGTCAACATATTTGATCCATCTACAAAAAACAAGACCATAAAAGAATGTGACCACATACGCGACTAATGGAATTACGAAAGAGATATTGACATTGGAGTGATCATGAATGACGGCCTGTACTGGGGGCAAGACTGCACCACCACTGACACCCATAATAACTAAAAAGTACACATTTTTAGCATATTTAAAACAGTAGCATCAATATTATTTACTTACTCAGAGCAGAACCTTGTTTATGATAACGACCTAAATCTTTAGTGCCTAATGAGAAAATAGTGGCAAACATAATCGACTCGAAGAACATTAAGACAAGCAAAGCGTAAGGAGTAGCTGCAGTTTTCATAGCGATGATGAAAACGTTGGTAATAATAGCTCCGACAGCAAATACAGCTAATAGATGATCGTCCCGGAATTTCTTCATAAGACCTGCACCAACAAAACGACCAACAGTAAAGCAAAGCTGACCATAAGATAGAAGACGTGAGCTAAAAGCATCTGTGAAGCCACCCACTTCGGTTGCATAGAAAATAAACATAGATGCAAGAGCAATTTGAGCACCTGTGTACATGAACTCAGTAAATGCACCAATAAGTAAATGAGGAGAAAGGAGAGAAGCACGGCGTGCAACAGCACCTGTTTCTTCGGCTTCGGCTGCCATCAAAGCTTCTTCATCAATTTCGGGGATATTGGCAAAGCAGAATAGAATAGCAATAACAGCAACACCTAAGAATGGATTTTGCATTAATAATACATTCAATATATGTTGGATTTTTTACTCGTTTTACTTACCACATCCAACACCAACATAAGTCCATTTAACAGATTCTAAATTTCCTGATCCAGTATCCTCTCCACCTCCAAAGAAAGCATATGATGCAATAATAGGCGCAATTACTGTAGCAATACCGTTGAAACTTTGGGCAATATTGATACGAATAGAGGCCCACTTTGGTGAACCGCAAGCGGTAATATATGTATTTGCGCCTGGTTAAAGTTAAACGTTAGTATTTGTTAAGATTCTCTTCAATATTATGAGCTTACAATTTTCAAGAGTGGATAGACCCAAAGCAATAACAAATAATGACCCAACAAAGCCACCAAAGCTAAGATTTTGAGCAGATGGATAGAAGCAAAGAGCACCAATAACATAAAGAGATAATCCCAGAATAATGGTACGCTTATAACCGATCTTTTTACAGATAAAACTTGCGCTAAGGTAATGAAGAAATGAGTATAGTGAGGTCATTTGTACTAGCTGAGTTAACTTACGGTATACTCCAAATAAAATATGCACCAAAATAAGCAACTTGCATATAAGTTGTTTCTGTAGTTGCTGTATATCATGTTAGTTACTAGAATCACTGAAAGCTATTTAAAATCACTCACATAATCCAAGAACGTTTCTGAAATGTTTATTTAAGGTGTCTAGTAGACCATAACTGAAACCCCATAGGAAAAAGAGAATTGTTACTAAACAGCCAGGCAACAGGTAACTTGGTTTTTTTTCTGCGCCATTTTCTTCGTCTGCTGATTTTCTAAATCTTTGCAGTAAGTTGCCCATTTATTATTGAATTTATTATTGTTCAATTGTTTAATAATGAAAAGAAACGTATGAAATAGGTACACACGCTTTTATACTAGCTGTCATTTATGTTTTTCCCAGACTTGTTCCTTTTTAGACAATTTAGGTTTACTAGCTTTTCTCAGACCGTAGATTCCTTCTTTTATTTTCCGTAAATCACGTTTTCTTTAGATGTAATGAAGTGAAAGAGAAAGCGAAAATAAAAAAATAAAAAAATATATAATTATGTAGCCTCTGCATCAAAAAGAAAATGAAGGCATAATGATAAATCAATATGATTTTGTATTATAAGCTAACAAAATCAGAACGGAGAATTTTAAATCAGGGTGTGAAAGTTTATGTTGCAGATTTCGAAACAGAAGTTACACTATCTCCAGATCCAGTTCAACAAACTTTGTGGGGATTATGGATCTAAGACAAAACTCAGATTCTGGTCACGAGTCTCATTGGATAAGATAGACCGATCACTCTATATCTAGCACAGACAATTAAAGTGTTCAAGTGCTATACATAAACCTCAGGGAAAACCTTACCGCAAGTTTATTTGGAAATATCCTAAAAGGGAAGGCTTTGTATCATAGAATGGTTTAGGCAGAATTAATCAGTTAATTACAACCACCCTTTGATAGATTTTTCCTAGCAGGTACTATACCTTTTAGTATAAATTCACTTAAATTATAACGGAAAGCTGCTATTACCCGTCATAGCTTTAAAAAGTACTATTTAGCTACTTATGTTCGTAAAAAGAAAAAAAAAAGAAAAGGGAGTTCGGATTAGAATTAGAAATAATAATAATAATAAAAAGTCTACTCAAATAACTATATTATTATCGATAAGGTTGGGAATCACAAAGATGACTGCCGTAATTTAAGAATAGTATTATCAAAACGATTTTACGTGAACATTTCAATTAACTTTACATATTACCTTTTTTTTTTCTTTATTATATATATATATATAAAGGCAATTATATTCCTATTTTTAATTTTCTAATAGACTTTAACTGAATCAAATGATGTAATGTAAAGGACAGCGGCAAAACTGGAATTACGAAGTACAAACAATTGGATATTCGCACGAAATTTTTTCATTGGTTGATTCAGAAAACCTTTGAAGCATATATGCAAGATGATAGTGATTAATTAAAATTATAAGTTCATCATCAAAAGTTTAGGGTAGATACACCTCCAAGTGATAAATTAAACAAAATAAATGAAAACGGAGAATGAGGTTTTCTTTCGAGTAAGTAAATCTTTAATATATACCTTTTAAACAACTTAATTTATGCATGTTGAAGGATACTCATAATTGAATATAGAATAGTGTGATATCAGTGTGAGGCATCCCAGGATTCGTATTCTATTGTGGATTATTTCAGTTTTTATAAAGAAAAAGAAAGACAGACAGAAAGGCAGAAAAAATATAAAAATTTTAACTGATACCTCCAGCTAAAGGATATTGCTGTTGTAACTCAAAATCATAGTATGGTTATATTTGTGATAGTTCCTTACCATACTTGTAGTATTTTATTAAAAAAATAAAAGTCAATGCATACTTATTTTAGAAACTATAATAGTTTCTAATTATCGAATTTTAAAGAGATAATAAGCGTGAAGCTAAGTATTTGAGTATTAATATATATATTTGTAATAAATGTTATCTCTTCTGATAGAGTATTATACTAAGTAGATTATATTATAATCTGCCGATACATTATACAATTAAATAATTTATTGGTTGATTAGGTTTGGACTCATGAAGCTTACTTGTCTATCATAGGTGTCGACTTGATTATATGATGATGGTTGCTACTGGTGCCAAAAAAAAAGTTGAAAAAAGCTAAAGAACACTAATAATCTCATCTTGGCCAGTAGTGGGGTTAGCTTATTCATGTCAACAATACTGGTTATACTTAAAGATCAAAACTTTAATATGAGGATTACTTTGAAACAAAGGGTTAAAATAACAATGCATAGAAGTTTTATCAAAATGTATGCGTGTATCATTCTCTTTATTAGTTTAACAGTGCACTGAGAATAAATATTTAACAAGAATGCAAATAGAAGTATTTTTTACATATATAACAAAGGGGAAGGGGAAGGGGAAAGGTGGTATGTGTAATAGTTTAGGAATTGCTCGAAATCTGTATGTTCTTGAACGAGGAAATAAGAGAATCTGGTGAACCAATCTTCTTACTAGTAGCTGTACTATCGTTCTGTCTTGTTTCTTCAAAGAGTTTATTCATTTGAGAAAAGCGTTGTGGATTCTTTAACAATTTTCCTGCTACTTGGCAATAAGCGTAGAGTGATGCTTTTTTCTGAGCTAATTTATTTTTGTCTTTTTGTTTATGTTTATCAAAATCTTTTCTCAGTCTCTCTCGATAAATTTCTGTTTTTTCCCTCATACAATCCAAACATTTGTCGATTATAAAATCGTGACTATATCCACCAGCACGTCTTGCAGCGTAATGTGAGAAATGGAACCTTAATATTGACTGTTCGATTTCGGCACGAGTAAGAAGGTTTGATTTTTCAATTGATTTATCGCTGTTTTCACTTTCTTCGTCATTTCCAGCAATACAATCATTGCCTTTTGTGATGAACTTTCTGGATGTTTTCTTTACTTCGTCTTCATTGTCTTGAGTAAATATAACCTTTAATTCGTCTGCAAATGAATTGACATATTCCAAAGAAAGAGTGTGACGAAGAATGATTGACATTAAGGCAGGTCCAAGAAGAGGATAACTTTCCATCAATTCTGTCATGGATTCATTAGATACCATCGAAGATGCATCTTGTTTTTCGTCAAATAATCGAGGTAGATCCCAATCAGGCATAGTAGCATGGTTTAAGTAAACAGACATAGGTTCTTCTGGAGCAGGCATAGATGAAGCGTTGAACAAACTGAAATCGTACAAATCATCAAGTTGAAACTGAAACATGTTTGCTGGTGATTGCTCTGAAACGGATTGAGGTGAATACCCTTCGGAGCTGGAAGAGGTCTCTTCTATTGTAAATGGGGTAGCTGGGTGAGTCATTAGTTGAACCACAAGTTCTTGGTTTACTTTTTGAAGTTTTTCGTTCTGTTCTTGTAGTTGTTTGATAGTAGCTTCATAACCTTGTACTTTTTCTTCGAGTTCAATTATATATTCTAATCCAAAAAAGAAATCGAATGAGTACAATTTTTAAAAAACTAAGAATAAAATGTATATCATTTTATTTACCTTTGCGGCGTACTCTGAAGTTACGAGCAGATATTTTATTCCGTAACTGTCGTTTTTCTTTCGACGTCATCATTTTTAAGCTAGGATCAGAGTTATGATAGTCTTCATCCATATCATCTTCGGAAACATCGTCTCCACTACTGTGAGACGATTTCTTTTTTCTAGGCTTGTATGGTGATTCTGTAACAAAAATAGGCTTCTTGAACCTTGTTTTTTTTGGTAGTGCCTTCGATTTCGATTTAGGCGGCATAGCAGGCGTTGCTGGTACAAATGTGACAAAACTCCCCTTTGTTTGAGCTACAGAAAACATAGGCTGGTCCGATGTTTCTTGCTCTTTAGGGACGGTCAATTGTATCACATTGCTTTGTTCGACATCACTTTGCTGAATGTTGCCTTGGGGTATGATGCTATTCGTTGGAGAGACATAATTGGGAAGAAAAACATCGTCGTTTGACTGTAACAAATAATTTAAAATATTCTTGGAATCACTCATTTCACCTCTTTCTGTAGGAAGACTTTGAGCACTTTGATTAACAAGTGAATCTATTATAACAGAGTTATCCATAAGTTCACCTTCTTTATTTTCAATCCATCGAAATGTTGTTTGTTCCATAATGTCGTTTTATTGATTTTTATTGGCTTTTTGTTTTTTAATAGAATCAGTTAAAAAGAAGAGATAACTGAAAGATTCTCAAATCTGGAGTTATATATTTTTTTTCTCGTTCTATGCTAATTCAAAACCAATAAGGAAAATCATTACGCGTTCTTGTACATAAAAGGAAATGGCTCTAAATACAGTGTTTCCACTTGAAATTCAGACAAATTTATTTTTTTTCTGGACAAAAAGGAAATTGAAATTCAGACAAAAAAGAATTTTTTTTAGATAAGTTATTTTTTTTTTCTAGACAGAATAAAATTATATTTTAGACAAATTCATTTTTATTTTTAGATAACATATTCATTTTTATTTTCTTATCTCAATAAAAATCGTGCTTTCCCAAATTAGAAATGACTGTCCTAATTTCATTTTGCTTGTCCCAATCACATTTCAAAGACAGTAATACGGCAATTTGTGCCTCTTAATCAGTGTCTCGTATATACCTGTGGTATACCCTCTTCCCTCCAGATGCAAAGAGCAATGAACATTACTTTCTTGGACATACTGATAACGTGTTGCCAGAGTATGCTACATATTTTACATTCAAGTGCACTATGACATCTGACATGGCTAATATCTTCTATAGAACCATTCTCGTATTGATTACATATTCGAGACGTTATATATCCGTCAGTTTTCAGAACTAGCAAGTCACCAGTGATTTTCCTTCTCTTCAAAGTTCACCAAAGAACTCCAGTGACGCTAGATTGGTTTCCTTTTGGTTTTATCAACCGTACCGGTACCAAATATAACTGAAGGAACTCTTTTTTTTCTGTGTCTTACATTTTTTTAAACTTCTAATTATTACTGTATGAATAAATCAAGCACTTTTTAATCTCAATTATTACTATTTAAAATGCATTTATTTTTTTGACTGCTTGCTGGCCCGTATTTTTCTTACTCTTCTTTCTCTCATTCTTTTATCTCTCTCTTTTGACTTTCTCTTTTTTATTTTATATTAAGTACACCACAGAGAACCATATTCATAAAATTTAAAACAACTTTTTTTTCGGCTTTATATCCATAAAACTCAAGTAAAACTAATCAATACAACATGGCACTATTCACATGTAATCAATTTTGTTTATTTCATAAAAACTATTGAAACTCCATATTGCTGTGACATTCATATTAACTTAGACTCAAGCATGCTTAAACAATTAAAATATTTAACCATTATCTCAGAAAAGCAGCGCATAAAATACTTTTAAAGTGGTGCTGATGACTGAGGACGATATTATACTCTATGAAATAAGAATCAGTTGGCGTTGATGTGAGACGCCCACTTCGACATAGACTGAGGTGCTACTTGTTTTTTTTTATTATATTACTGATACTATCTTCTTCTCAGCGCTATCTTTATACGTACTGAAGGTCTATTAAGCGAGAGTATATATAAAAAGCAACAAAAAGGACTAACAAATTACTTTTAATCAAAGGTAACTTCTTCTCACTATTTTGGATGAGCTTTTGACTTAAAGGGCTTTAGACCATGTTCACGGTAGCTTTGGTCGTAATGATTTTACCAGTGAAAAATGTAGGACACTACTGCTGTGGGACATGAAAGCATCAGTCAACGCAGTAGAAAACACCTATCTTTAACAAAATTATAGATTTTATTACTACTATAATCGCCGTATCACAGACGGTTTGTTTTCACAGACTCAAAATTATTACTAGTAATATGTCTCAACATAAACATTAATTCGTCATTGTAAGTCGGATCTAACACAGGAGCAGTTACACCCAATCCGATCTAAGATATTGTTATAAGCTTTTTAGTCGCGCTTTATTCTCAGATGTAATTATAAAAACTTGTGATCCAGACCATTGGGGATGCCAAGAAGTATATTCATATACGGCTATGTTTACCTTAACCTATTATCCATAGTTTCATCCAATTGATAAAGTTTGAGGGGATGGTGAAACATCCGGTTGTACGCAACCATGGTCTGAAAAAGACATATCAAGTATTTGAGAGGAAACTGAAAGAGGCTTTAAGAAACCTTCATTTACTTTGACTTACATATATGAAAGAGATACTTAATCATTGAAATAAAGTTCAGCGTTGGAAATAGAGCAGAAGCAGGTCTTTGAGTACACTTCTTTTTGAGCTTAAAACAGTCTCGTTTTCTTTTTTTTTTCCTTGTATATTTTCTATATTCTTAAAAAATTCGGGAGATTTTGCTATTGAACAGTATATTTTTATTGTTGTATTATGAATAGTTCACGAGTAAAATGAAAGAAAAATGACGCTGAGTGATTTTTTGAATATGAATTCATGTAACAAGTCAGCATGACAGACAGCTGTTATAAAATAGATATTGATTGACCTAAAAATCGAGAATAATAATGTTAAAGTATTATTATTTAAATATGAGAAATAAACAAATAAGACTACAAATATGTATTTTGATAAATAGAAACAAATCTATTGAATAAGTAAATAAATAAATAATAATGAAGAGATACAAACTATTAAAAGGGTCAAATACAATACAAAGAGTAATTTCAATAAAAATATATGAAAATAGAAGCTGTGATTATTTGACTTAGAATCTCTCTAGTTTCTCTATAAATATGATTAGAGTCCATTATAATGTATAATTTCGAGTCTATAAGTGTATATTGAAAGGAAGAAGGGGTGGAAGAATATATTTCTGGTTTCGATTGGATAATCTGTACAGGGAACTATTTCAGAGGAGTGCAGTAAGGTGTTCTGGTAGTCGCAGGGTAAGCATAACAGCCAACCTCCTTGTGGTATTCCTCTGGTCTAGGCGATGCTAAGGCGTTGGTACTCGAGAGTACTAAAAGTAGAACAATAAATGCAGTAGAGCGCATATAGAAGAAATATTAAAAGAAAAGAAAAGAAAAAAAAATGATTGGTGCAGAAAAAAAGAAGAAGTTTTATATATTTACAAAACTTCAGTTACCGACCATATACCGAAGATTGAAATAAATGGCATAAATTCTTGTAAAGCTGTTACCAGCTTCATGCCGTTTTCTTCACTTGCATATTTTAAAATTAAAAATATTACGCAAATAAACTTTTTTTTTTGTCATGTATGCCATATTCCGGGATATCTATAGATTATAAGTATGCAAACATTCATTTGATATTATTAAGTACACTTTGAAATCAAACCTATTTCTAATGAAAACCTACTATTTATTGCTGCTATTTATAAAGAACTAAAGTTATTAATACATAAAAAGAAGTTTGTATTTCGTAGAAGCATAGAAAAAAGTAATAGAATATTCAGAAAAAGCAACAATCGGTATGTAGAAAATTACACAGTAGATGTTTTATATGCAATGTCTTCGTTTAAGCGTTAGAGTAAGACATACTATTATAAATCTCCTAAATAGAATACTTGTCAGCTCTATTGAATGTATATATTAGCGCAGAATATCTTGGAAGATAAATGTCTGATATTTTGTATAATTATACTACAGTTTTTTTTTTTTTAAAAAAAACAATCAGATTAATATAATGCATTTTAACCTTTTTATTAGAGAGCTAGTCTTTCTCTGAATGAGCTTGTGTATTAAGTACGAAAAAAGTCCGGACCGAATATGTGACCATTTTAGAGTCAGCAATCTCCGCTTGGGTTTACAAGAACAGTTTCTCTCTGCACACTAATGTTCCTTCTCTAATCAAATATGGTTCGTATCCCAGTAACTGATTGAGAGCTTCATGCGTGATAAATAGCAATAATATCAAGGAAAAAGAGGTTGTGATCAAAGCTTATTGTTGAAAAGAAAAACAAAAGCCGAAGTAAACAATTATTGTATAAAATGGATAGATAGATAGATAGATGGATGGATGGATAAATAGATAATTGGAAAAATAAGCTGATGGATGGATAGTTAGACAGTTAGATGACTAGAAGACTATCTAAATAGACATTGAACAAATAAATAGATGGATCGATAACTTATGCTGAAGATTGTTCACATTCACCATCTTTTTCCTGCTGATTAATTATGCTATTTTGACCATGTCTTGCTCATTTTACTAGAGATTTAAAAAACACTAGAACTAATTTCATAATTGTCATTTTATATAATAGGCTAAAAAGGACGCCGCTGCCAAGCCCAGTAACTCTTCTGGAGGAAAGAAGGCCAAGAAGAAGTGGTCCGCTAAGAAGGTCAAGGACAAGTCCAACAACTTGGTCATCCTCGACAAGCCTACCTATGACCGTTTGTTCAAGGAAGTCCCTACCTACAAGCTTATTTCTCAATCCGTCTTAGTCGACCGCCTTAAGTTGAACGGTTCCCTTGCCCGTATTGCTATCCGTGAGCTTGAGGCCCAAGGCTTGATCAAGCCCATCTCCCGTCACCACGCTCAAGTCATCTATACTCGTGCTACTGGTGATGAGAAGAAGGCCGAATAAATTTATTTTGACTTGTTTCAAATAAATAATCAACAATTCCCAATTTAAAGCATACTTATTATTATCATTATTACTGTTCTATGACCTATCATATTAACGTGTAATTTGGTGTACAAAAAAAAAAGAGGAAAAAAAAACTGAGTGTTTAGTATTTTATTTGTAACATGTGCTGATAAAAAGAAGGGGAGAGGGGGAGCAAAATCTAGAACGCTTGTGAGGCACTACACATTTTATAGGTTTTACGTATTCCCATTAAACAATGTGACATTGTATAAGCCATTCAGATCTACCTTTTTTTAGTTTATTTACTTTGTTCTTACTCTTTCCTCTCTTTCCCTTTCATTTTACTTCTATATAAACATATCTACAACTCATTTTTGCTACTTTACTTCCTCCTTTTATTTGTTTTAAATATGCTACTAGGGCGAAGGTCAACAACGAATGGAGATAACAGTCTGTGTTTAGAAGAATCAGCTTATGGCTCTATAAGGCATTGTAGCGACAAGACAAGTTTGTTAAAAGACGAATATGAAGAGGATAATAACTTTGATAAAAAAAAAACTGGAGAGGGGAGAAAACACCATTTGTATCAACGGCAACAATCTCAATCCATGGAATCGACAGAATTATCATCTGTTTTTTCAACTAAGAATGACCAAGTAGACACTAACCATGTTCTTTCTATACTTGACCCAACGTATGATAAGTTGTCTATCAGCAGATGTACATGTACTAACCTTCACTCCACCTGCAGCGCTTTAGAAGTTATTATATCTTCTCCATCCAATAGCTATCTTGATCTATTCTTAATGCGAAAACCATACGTCAATTTAAGCACTGTACGTGCGAAATATAAATTTGAACGAAGAAAAACTCGGTAAAGTCTCAATTAAATTTCTAAACCCTGTAACTTTGCATATGAATAAATATATGTGTGTACTTATTATCTATACTTTGAATTCAGAGAGATCAAAGCTAAATCTCTTTATGACCAATCAAAGTACTATCTCAGCGAAAATCCATATATCTCAACTATAAAGTCACTACTGTTTGCTAAACGCACAATCATACTATTTGTAATTGTGGTGTCATCCTTTCAATTTAGACATAACCACTAATTATTATTATTACTATATTTTCCCCTTTCTTCTCAATTAAGGTTAACTTAGATTTATTGGCTGATCTATTGTTCTGCTTAGCATATCTTATAGAAATGAAACAAGACGCCAAGGTACATTATCCTGGATGGATGTTTAAGTGGAGATCTCATAATCTTTGGTAGGTTACACATGTGTTTTTAGAAGTTCATTGCATTAATCATAGAAGTTAGGCTTTTTTGTTTGGTTTTGACATGTTGGGATCTTGCTTCTTTTTCTATTCGTATGTTCTCTATATTAAATTTCAATTCGTTTATCTAACAATGCGTCTTAGGCTTTATAATAACGCGACATCCAATGTCTGTGTTAGCTAGCTTTAGATTCTGTATGGAGCTAGTCACGACTCTTCCATTTATTATATCAATTTTTATACCACATGGTCAATGCCTCTATGGTAAAGTATATTGATATGAAACTCTTTAAATTGAGTTATAACTTAAAAATTATATACTGCAGTACCTTATTTTCTCCGAAGTTGGGTGTTACTCTTAAGGATTAGAAGCGTAATAAAGATTAAGATTAATCTCCAGATTGCGGGTAAACCAAATGATTTCTTTTTTTTCTTTAATTATATGGTTTGTAACACAAAATGATACATCAGACAAGCCGTTCGACCCATTGAAAACAAAATTGATACACTTGGTCAGCACCATTATAGCCTTACTTTATAACGGAGCATGTGCGTTTCAGTATTGTGAATTAATATTCGGTTCGCGTAATTATACCATACTTGATTCTTTGTATGTGGCTACTCTTGAGACAAAACATTAAAATATTATCTATAAACTTTAACTAACATATCTTAGCTACGTTGTTATGGTAACCCTTTCGACAGTTGGGTATGGTGGTATGTAGTATTGTACCTTTATGATGTAATGTCTTCTAAAATCAAAACATTGTCTTAGAAATTACACCAAACACTGAAGCAAGTAGAATTGTTATGATGCTATTGATTATATTATCGTTAGCTGTTTTACCAGGTTTATTGAGTGATGTATCTGAAACGATCAGAAAGCATAAAGGTAAAAGGATTCCATAACTCAGATTTTATGGCCTTGCATGTGATTCTAAATTCACATGGTTAATCTAAATATTTTTTAGATGGTGAAGGTCACGTCAGCAAGAGTACTATTCCATTTATACTCATAGTGGGCTCTTTTACACCTGATCAAGCAACTGAAATTCTTGACGGGTTTCTTAACAATGTAAAGTATAAAATGTTTGACAACATCAATGATCATATAATTTAATTTATTTTGCAACTTTTCTCTTTCTTTGTTTTTTTTTTATTTGTTAGGAAAATACTCAGTTTCATCTGAACATTATATTTTTGGATACAAACGTACCATCAGAAAATCTAAAACTGATGGAGAGAAACTCAATTTGGGGACATCGAGTAAAATTTCTACACGGTTCTGTTTTGGTAAGTTTCTTAGATATTTTGTACATGATCAGTTTATCTGAAGCCCTTCCTTGTAGGATGAAAAAACAATGCTAAGAGTGGTAAATAAAAAAAAAATTAGTATATTAAAACAAATATTCATTATTATTAACTTTAATATAGGAAGCAAGAAGTGCTGAGGCTATATTTACTATTTCAGGTATACTTTAAAACAAGCACTAATGGTGTGATTCACTTATATCTTGATATATAGATCAGAACGTGTTTGACCCTTCAAAAGAAGATGAACGAAATACTGTTAGATTGTGGTCCCTTCATTATCATACCACAAACCATAAAGTACCAATTTATTCTTATAACCTTTCGCCTAGTACTGCAATTTATCAAAAAGTCTCAAAAGAAATCATATGTGTGCGTGAGTTTAAACAGTATCTCTTAGCTATGAATTGCCGTTGTCGTGGTGCATCAACCTTATTGACAAACTTACTACATCAAAGACGGCCTAGTAATAAATACGATGAAAAATGGAAAGCCCAATATGGTAAATTCGTATCTGATAATTATATGTAGACAGCGTTATCTTAACTGAAACATTTATAGATGACGGTTTGTGTAACGAGATTTATATTATGAAGGCAGCCCCTTGCATAACAGGTACTCCTTTTAAATATGCTTCTTTGGTACGTAAGAAAAAGCCATAACTAAATACTGCATAAAATGATAGCATTCTAGCTGACGCGTATTGTGTTGTAGTTTTTGTATCGAGAAGCTCAAATAATACTGTTTGCTATAAAAACATTTGTAAAATCACGTAATGCCTACGAAATTCTGATCAACCCTAAAGAATCATATATAATCAAAGATACAGATGTTTGTGTTTATATTGCAGAAAGTCTAAGAGAAATCGAAGACTTACATGATCTTGTAAGCTAATATTATAAGCAAAGATTTACGACTCACATTTTCTTTTTTCTTTCTTTACATAAAAAAAAGAAAAAACCGTCAACATTTGAAATAGAAACTATTTTTGGTATTCCAGAAAATCAAAAAGTTATAATTATAAACAATAATATTCCGGCTGAAGATGAACCAGTGAAGAAAGAAAATAATCCCCCTATTTCAAATACAAGAAAACGTCCACCTTTGTCGTCTCGTTCATCTTGCTCTTTCCAATCAAGAAGACCATCTGTAACAGGGAACATAATAGACCAGTCTTTTTGCATTACTAAACTTTCTTCAAAAAGCTATTCCCTGCTTGCCGGTACTCGCTCATTAATCAAAAGTTCAGGAAAATTTCCAATGTTAGAAGATTTTGAAAAGGTATTTATCCCATCTTGTTATTTACTGGATGAAGTGTCATTTTTGGAAGATGTCACCATAGAAACAGCGGATGAAATGGAAGATCATATTGTAGTCTGTCTGCATAGGGAACCAGTCAATATTTTCAAGTTTATTTATAATTTGAGATCATCTATAATTAAACCAGACGATCTTCAAGATATTGTATTGTTATGTTCAAATCTTCCCACCAAAAAAATATTTGATTCAATCAATATATTTCCTAGGGTTTACTTTATGGTAGTAAGTTAACCATTTAATCTATTTATATCTACTATACTAAAGAGAGGTGTAAAAACAGGGGAATTGCAGAAATCCTGAAGATCTTCTTCGAGCAGGTATAAAGCGTGCAAAGCAGGTGGTAATAATGAGGTAAGTTTTACTTTTATACTTGTAATAAAAACAAGTTTGGTTTATTAATTTATTGATTATCTAGCGAAAAAGAAATCTTTGACAACCAAGAAAGAAATTCTGATAGCTCAGCAATGTATGCCTTTTTTTTTAAAAAAAAAAAAAGAGATCTGGCTAATGCAATAAAATAGGATGACAAGCCATATAGTTCATCTTTTGCTTCGTGAACGACCAAATGGCTCTTATACTATAGTAAATTTGAGTAAGTGACCTGATACTCATTTTTATACTTTATGTCTAATGCTTGAATTATAGTTGAAAAATCAAATATTAAGTTCATACATCTACTTGAAGAAAAAGATGCAATGAGCGAAGTAGATGTGTTTTATACACCATCATATGCTTCTGGAGATATCATGACTGATGGTCTAATCAGTAACGTTTTACTTAGTCAGACATTCTATAAGCCCGAAATTGTGTCAGTTATAAAGGCAATGTGTGGAATACCCAATTCAACATTTGAGGACTCAACAGAATGTTTATTATCGATGTCACCTAAAAACTTGGGTCCAACAGAACCTGTAGCAGCAACATACCTCACTTGTATCAAATTACCTCGTCAATTAATCAATCAAACATATTCAAAACTGTTTAGATATCTACTGATAAACCATGAGATGCTTTGCATTGGACTTTTACGTTCACCTGACATTCTTCTTGGAAATACCCAGCCATTCGTTTATACTAATCCAGTTCCATCCTTGATTCTTAAGAAATCAGATATGGTCTACATATTTGCATCATCATCTGAGTAAATAAATGAAAAACAAATGTCATCTATTTCTCGAACATTTTAGACACACAAAAAAACAGTGCACGTTTTCAGTGAATATCATTTCAATAAAAGCATTATATACATATCCTTTGGATCCATATATTTACATTAAAGACATCAAACAGATCAAACATATAAATCATTATTTTTATAACATCCCATCAAATTATACCAAAAAGAAATACATCCCCTTGTTAAACACTTCACAAATACATATAATATGCTATTATTATTGAGTTTCTTATTGTTGAATAGGTTTGTTTTAATGCAACTGTACATATTTTAAATTGTAATTATTAATCTAAATCTTTAAGTGAATTGTCATTCAAAATGGCAATGGCAGCACCAAGACACCATCCAGTTTCTACACCATCAATCTTCTTAGCAACTGTCAACTCTCTATCTGAAGGAATTTCATATCCATATGACAACAAGCGATAAATGAATGATAAGTCGAGACACCATTCAGGACGATCCAAAATATCTTCGCGTAAGCTAACATCAGTTACGTTATCAAGATATTCGCCAGAACAAATAGATTCTGTAAGGGTAGCCAGTTCAGGTAGATAGAATGTGACAGGAAGACCCAAGGGCTGGGTACGGTCATGGAAGTAAGAGAATATATAGATAGGACCATGCTTAAATGCATCCGAAATAGGTGGCTGATAAATGCCATCGAATGAGCAAGGAGAATATTCACATGTTTTATCTTTGTTTAACATCAGGTCGGCCACTGTAAGACAGTCTGAGTAGGATCCAAGTCCGGTAAACTGAATAGGCAACTCCCCTTTGGTGTACTCCCAATTTAATCCGCGTGGTAAGCATGGGCTATTAATGAGAGCTTGAGCTTTTTCAGTATGTAAATCAACTACCTGTCTATGCATACGTTTACGAGCTTCCATCAAACCATAACCAAGATATGAATTCTGATAAAGCAAATACTCTTTATCACCAAACTTGAGAAGATACTTAAAATCATTTTCAGGAAGGTCATGAGGGGTACCGTCGTCGTTATAATCAGGTTCAAAGACAATCTGTGTTGAGCCACCTCCCAAATCTAAAACAGCGGCAGTGTGCTTGCGAACATCAAGTTTAGGATCAAAATTTCCTAACAAAAAGTTAACCGTAATCCAAGCAAACACACCCTCATCTCTTCCATCCATAATAGCAACGCCATCTTCTCCGCCAACAATTGGGAAAGGATAAGTTGTCTCCAAGTGATTTCGAACTGCCTTAAGAATATCATCTCCTTTTGATTGTCCTAACAGACGTAAACCTGCAGTTGCCTTGACCGCAATGGGTGTCTTTTTCTGGAGATGCTTAGGAACTAATCTTACTGCGTCATTTAATAAAACATCAAGTGATTCAGCTGCTTTTTGTGGATCGTCAGGGTATGCTGAGAGACCAGGTATAGTTTGTGCAAATAATTCTTCTTCTTCAAGCTTTACAGGATCTGAACTACTGCATTGATGGAATCTATATACATGAATACGTGATCCAGTAGATCCAGCATCAATCATGAGCGCATATTTTTGACAGGAAGGTGAAGAAGCTTGAATTTATAGACTTTGTTAGTATCTTCAAATGTCTTCATTTTCAACATTTACCTAAATCAGCATTTCCATTGAAAAAAGTAAACAGGTTAGGAAAACTACAAGCTATGGCTATCAATGCACCAATAACAGCTAAGCCTATTCGAAGCGGTAGAGCACTCTTTGATTTTTGTGCCTTGGATTTTTTTGCTTCTCGTAAAGTAGAGTATGGAGTTTTTAAGGGCACACTGCGCTTTTTAGTCGTATTTAGGCTTTTATTGGGCTCATTCGAGGCTGATGAAACCATCTTGTCTTGTTTTCTCTCTGATTCCTTCCAACAAAAAAAAAAAGAAAAAGAATAAGAAAAAAATAAGAAAAAAGAAGATAAGCTGCGCAAACAGATTGAGTTCGGATTGATTCCTTTATTTATTGAAGTTAAAAAGATAGGTTTTGATATTTCCACGTCACACGGACCGAAATTACCCGGCCCGAATTCCGATACAGGAAATTACGGTTGAATTATTCGGCATCAATTCCAGTACTTTTTGGCATATTCAAGCCAAATTGTTCTTGCATTGAGCCCAGTATTAGCATAATCATGTTTTGCTTTCCAGTCTTTTCCAGTAAAATCCTTCAATATTCTTGTTATTTGATCCTCAAAGAATGGCCAAATGACAATATCAACATATTGTACTCCTTGAGGTAAATTAGAGGCAAGGAAAGCAGGTAATTGGATTTCAGGATCTTCCACATGTTCGCTATCGTCACCTTTTTTTTTTTTTTTTGAATTTGTTAATAAAAGCTAAGGCATAAAGTCTTAAAATATTTACATATATAAAATCTTTACCATCGGTACCGAGGTCATCCTTTGTTGAATAACCTGGAGTAAGAGAACCTTTCTGCTGCCAGGGATTACTCGAGGTACCACACTGTTCATTTCTATCGGAAAGAACAAAATCTCTCTTTCGCATTTCTCCTTCTTTATTCATCTCTGGCAGAAGTTTTTCGGCGACATCAATGGGTACATCTTCGAAATAATAATACGGATTCTCAAACGGTGTAATTTGATACGAGGTACTCAGACTAAAGGGGCCTTTGAAAATCTCATATCGAACACCACCAGTGTTGATCATGAAATAGGGTGGGTTGGGTCGGCTTTTATCGGTCAGTATTTTAGGCATTACCTCTAACATGATGATATTAGAGTTGATATTTCTCCTTATACATATATTCATATATACTGACCATTTAATAAAAGGTTAAAAATACTATCATCAGCATCAGGCATTCTTGTATATAACTTATAATCTTGTGGAATGTAACCAATTTCTTGAGATAGGTTGTACTTTGCTCTAACATTAAAAATGTATTCAGATAGCTCAAGACCTATGGATGTATCGAATTCTCCCGGTCTACCGTCCAGAGCATGGTTGATATATGTACGTCTGTTTTGATCAAGATAACGCCTATTGAAAGTCACATCTCCTGATTCACAAGACAGGCCCTAATTTGAAATTGGTTAAGCAAATATTTTTCAAAAGTAGATCAATACTTACATCTACCGAAAGGAAACCGACAGTGTCAAAGTATTTTCCAGATTCGATACCGGCTGCTTTTTCATCATAAAACACAAAATCTCGAACATGTCTATAATAAATAAACAATTAGAAAAAAAAGGAGTAAATAAAAATAAAACAACTATATTCATATCGTTTATATTCCTTACGTGTGACCTCCTAATATTGCAATAGGGATATCTGGTTTGTACTTTCTAATGGCTTTCACAATATGCTCAAATTCAGGGTATCTGATACCAATATGTCCAATGACAGTAATAATGTCGGGGTTATACATTTTAATGGAGTTCTCAAACCAGGGGCTGTTTAGCTCATCTTCAACAGTAGTGATGACGCTCATATCTCCATTTCTGATAAAGTTGAATAGAAAACCATAGGCTAATACGCGAGTACCATGTTTACCTTCAAAATAGGTGTATTTTTGACTTTACACGTATAAACATACTAGTTATTATTGCTGTTTTTATTTTTATTTTTAGAAAAAACACATAATATGTATACACATACCCCATTTGAGTTGTCTTGTTAGTATTTAAATCTTTAAAATATACATTCGCTGCCAAGTATTTATTCTTCCATTTAGGAATAAAGTTTTCATATGTGTCGTATATAATATCATTTCCTAAACAGTGTGTAAGAAAGCATTGACATCTATTAAATATAGTCACCTACTGTAAAGTTCATGGTTGCCTATGCGTATATAGCCGTTAAATATTAATGATATTATGTCATTAAAAGTGATTTTCTTTTTTTTCTTATTTTTCAAAAATTTTACCGATTGTTAGAAGATCATAGGGTATATTAGTCAATAATGGTTGTGTGATCTTGCCATTTGGAGTAGTAATATCGCAAAGTCCATCCCCTAAAAGAAATAAATGGAAATAAATGTAAAATGGAAATGTGACTAATCATAAATCAATAAGTAAATCATGTATACCATCATGAGTGTCTCCAGTATCGACAATAAATAGATCTTTCTTTAGTTCATCGGCCTTCTCCTTCATTCTTTTCTATTGTTATTTAAAATATAAGTTATACTTATAGGTTTCTACAATATTGAACAACTTACAACAAAAGAATAGAAGTCCCCTAAATCACCAGTGTAAGCAGGCTCAATGACATGACCCTATAACACATACGTTAGATAAAACAGCTCACAAAAGTAATGATAACAAAAAAAAATACCTCTAACCAACCTATAAAGTAGAATTATTGTCATCATTTTAGAGATTCAATTATATAGATAGATATACTTTTTTACTTATGTCAATAAAAATAATATACCATGAAGATCGGTAGTGTGAAGAAAGTTGACGTCTCCCCAGTCTAGAGGACGATACGTATATGGGTAGCAGTCACCAACAGCATCAGCTTGCATTCGTTTTACGAGGCATTTATCCCTTACAGAGTGACAGTAGCCAAGCCCTAAAAGATAGGCTACTCCTACTAGTTTTCTAAATTCCAGAAGCATACTTTTTTTTTGTTGATAATAGATAATGTGTATTTTACCTCCTTTTTATATTATATCAAGGTATATATATGCAGAGTTTGGCGTACAGGAGGTTTGTTTATAAACATATGCAGAATATTTTCAATGTAAACATTGCAAAATGAAAATCACTTTTTTTCTTTTTTCTTTTCTTTTCTTGTGTGTGCATAGTATGGCTACAGTCTATACTAACTAAATACAGCTATTAATACAAAGTATGTTGGTGGAAGCACATATTTTGGAAACAACTGTTCGAAATATTAATTTAGATAATAATAAACTGTAAACAAAATAAAATAAAACAAAAAATACTTACCTTCTGAAATGTATTAAACACATAGATTTACAAATAAACAAGCACGTACGTCCCTAATTTCTTTTTTTTAAAAATACAATTAAAAATAAAAATTAGCCATTGACTTCACCATTAATCCAACTAAGAGTATCTACAAAATTTTCTGCAGATTTTTGTTTTGTTTTGTTTTCAATGTAAAAATTTAGGCTCAATTCCAACGGTCAAAAGAAAAAAAGAAAAAAAAGCATCAAGACTCACCAAATCTGTAGATAATTTCCAATAACTTGAAAAAGTTAATTTTGAAAAAAGGTTTGGCGTAGCCGCTGAAATGCACTTTTTTTTTATCCCAATTAAGAAAATGGTAGCTTTTGTGAGAGCGTTGGAGATGCTCTCTAATCTTTTAATTTATTTAAAGCTTGGTGGATTTCCTTTAATTAGTTGTTTCTATATACTTCTGTTCTTCATAATTTAATATATCTCAGTGATACATTAGTTTTTTCTATGTTTCTATCTTTAAAATCATGCATCATATTTTATCATTTTATTTTAAGTTGTTCTTTTGTTCATAACGAGAGTGGGTCATTCAATAATATCAGCAGAGAGAGAGACTTGTTTTAATTTAATGGTATTTATGAGATATTGTTGGATGAATATACATACCGTATGAACATCAGAGAACCTTATGATACCACTGTAAGTATATTATTTCAAATAGATGTATAAATTAAGATATATAGAGTCAACTTCTAATAGATAGGGACTTTTTCAAATCCTTCATCTACAATCAAAAGAGAAGGAATAGATGCTATTGTGTTATTCTGATAACTAGTTCACAATATATTATCGTATCCAATGACTTTGAATTATTGCGTACAAATTTTCGTAGTTTTCAATGAATGCAACAAGTAAAATGTTTGCTCCAATTATAACATTTATCATTTCAATGACCCAAACTCGTACTAATTTTTTTTTGATTTTTTCAAGAGGTGTTTTTAACAAAGAACTCTAAGAAATTTAGATAGAACAAACAAGTTTTGATAAGTAACTTAGAGTTTATGTCTCTTATTCTATTCAATATAAGAAAAACAGATATTTTATTCAAGAAAAAAAAAAAGGAGAAAAATGAGGGAGAAAAGAGTACTGAAAGGCGTATAGCAACTTATAATTTTTTTTAAAAAAAAAACATTTCCCATTGTGGTGAGATAAAATTAGTGCCACTTAAATTATTCTTGCTTTCGAGAAACTGGTACTTCTTATCGTTAAAACAAGCCTGCTGAATATATACAGATATGGTTTAAATGACAACAAACTATATATTATTATACATTTAAAATAAATTAAACATTAAAGTATTTGATTCAGATACAATTATTATCAGAAATGATAACAAAGTTTGATTACATATGTGTATATATAGCAGCTTATGACAAGTAATGTAGTGTTACAAACTATATGCTTACCAGATACCAGGCTACACTTTATTAGTTGGATCATTCATGAATTTAGAGATACTGCTACGTTAAGATGATAAAGCTCCGAATATCGATAATAGTAACACTACCAATCAAGGTGAAGAAAGAAAAAAAAAGTAATGGAATGGAATGCACTTTGAAAGGTTATTAGAGATGACACGCCTTTACTTTGGAATATAAAACATTGAAATCTAGTATTATTCTCTAGGATACTGTGTAAATTTTGAAGAAGTGATAATGTACTAGTCTATTACTGTAAAATGGTTTCAAAGTTCATGAAACTAATATACAGCAGCATCTGTATTTCTATAGGTACACTTACATATATGAGGCGACTGTAATCAACATAAGTATCTTTCAGTGTTATAATAATGTCTTAATCCGACTTGAAATAGATAAATTGTCTACATTTTAATTTGATTGTTCTCATAATTCATCTTTAGCTTTGTCAAAAAGAATTTACTCCATACAAAGCATTCCTAAACTTAATTCTTAGCTAAGAAAATCATTATCCTGATGGAACAGTAGATAGTATTTCCACTGACTCAGTTTGATCTTTAAAATACATTTACAAAAAGAAGACATCCTAGTTCAATGCCTCGTACAAAAGAATTAATTACAAGAGAGACAAAAAAAATGTAAATTTTGATCTTTAAACTGGATAGATGTTTTTAAATGTAATAGAAGCATGATGGTAGCACATGTTTATCTATTTTAAAATTTTAAACTAGATCAATTAAAGAATATAATTATAACATAATGTTCTAGAAAGCTTTTCGGATTTGAATCCTACTGGACTAGCATGTTTTATTAATTTTACCAATATACTAGTATATAATTCTATAAACTTTCCAGTATATAGTTCTTGTCACACACGCAACTACTGTTCATTGCACAATTAGATGCCTATTAAACATATGCAAATGTATATATTTATTTACGCGTGATTGAAACCAACAAATAGTTATTGATTAAATGTCTTTAAAATACCTTTCGGAAAAGTTTAAAATGGACTCAATTTACACTTTCGTGTCATGGAAAACAACATACAAAAACCTATTAAATTGGTGGAAATTCGGGACTTTAATGGGTAAAAAATAAGGTGTCTCGAACAAATTTATGTTACTAGAGTTACTAATGAATGGTAATGGAGAAACATTAAAATACGACGATATTAATTGATTTATAGGGTATATCCCGAAACTGTTCCAGCTGTAATATTAGGACCCTTGGTACATTGAGCAACAGACTCAAATACCCATGCTATTATATCCAATAGCAAAACTTGTGGTACAACATTCAGTTACACTCAACATTTTTCTGGTGCTTTTTAACTTTCCTAAAAAATAAAGTTGTACAGAGTTTTTCATGGTAAAAGGGTAAGAACAAAATATCTTCTAACATCAATAGTTGTTCATGTAGTTTCTGTTCGATCATATTTATCATCCAAGTTTAAACATATCTTATTTCCTAGAAAGGAATTCGTTGTTGCTGTTTATCGCAACTGGAGCTGGGGTAAGCGATTCAGTTCGTATTAAAATAGAAACCCACATTACACAAAGTTTTTGATCAATCAGACATGAAAAAAAGAATAAAACAAATAATATCTATTTTCTATCACGACTATCGATTATGGTCTGAGATCTTCTGATCACACTATAAACCAAAATCAGAGTCGTTCCGAGATGATACGTCTTTATTCTTGTAAAGCTGCCGTTAATTGTTCGATATTGCTAATATAATGTATTTGCTTATTGATACATTTTTCTAAGTGAGCCTAAAGATACACAATGTAAATTATATTGCGACTCATCACATCAAATGACCTTTGCTCAGTCTTTTAGGATCTAATTGATCCTTTCTGTTTTTTTATTTTTATTATTTTTATGCGAGTAGTCTCTAAATTTGGTATTTAAGCTGGAATGTAAAAACAGAAACTCGTCTTGTGGATATAATTAACCATTGTGTTTTTACAAAGGGTTATCTTAGCAATAAGTATACATGCCAAATATTGCTCAATTGGTTTGTATGAATTTTGACGAATGCTCGATCATATGCAATCGAAAGCTTATTTACTTAGTTGTGAGAGTCCTAGTTCGTTTTGGAATCACAATAGGTTCAGTTTTGCTATATTTTTACAGCAATTTCAATAGTCGACGTAATTATACCAGTTTGTTGATTAATTTCAGGGATCGATTATCCAGTCCTATATCCACTCATTGTGTAACTATATTGCTCTGGAGAGTACTAGTAATGCATTTCTATGGATACTATTAATTATCATTGATCATTATATGATCGTAGATGATTTAGAAAGTGTTTTTTCTTCTATGATCATAAATAAGACGAAAGTACATGAAAACCAGTGATTTTTTGAGTAGGGTTGTAGAATCTAGACCGTGTATAATCTTTAAATATCCGTTCCGCTATTTTATCATTGTTTTCTTATTTTATTTAGGTAGACCGTGGTAAACGTTGCCCTGATATCCTGATCAAAATAATAAATAATATGAATACATATAGTTTTCAAAGAATAATGTCATTTATATTTTAGATTAAGACATCTCTTAATTTCTATTGCTCTAATTGACTTTCATCTAAAAAAAAAAGAAAATGACAATGTTACCAACCCAATTTCTTGGGTTTGATCTCATAAAAAAAGAAAAGCGTGGATTTTGAGATGACATAATAAAAATATCCTACATTTTTCTCATTTTTAGTTTTTCAGAGTATCTTTAATGTTAATTATAGTAGCAACAGTGTCGCCAACAAGATGTTGTCGAAGAATATAAATAGTAGACTTATAAGTATATACATATAAAAGTAAGGTTATGCAATACGCTAGATAGTGTATAAAAGGTATTTCAAAAGACAAAGCAGATCAAGGGAATTTCCTGTAATTCAATCGGTCTATTTTATACAACAAAAAAAGTTCTTTACTAGCTTCTTTTTCTTTCTTTTGTCTTCTTTCTTCTATTTTGTGTTACAATTCGTTATTCTCATTAAATAGAAATTTTTGGAGAGTTTTATTTAAATTGGTTAGTTGAATAAAAGTAATAGCAATCAGCTTTTTTTTTGTGCCACCATTACTGGTAAATAGATACAAGATAAATGGCACTGTATCGTGATATAAAAATATCTATATATGGACATAGTTATAATATTTTGTAAGAGTAAAAACCACAATTAAGGGCTCTGTGTAATAAATAGAATATCGTAGATTTTTTTTTAGATCATGGAAGACTCATAGAAGTTTTTATCTATCAACAAATTCCATAGGAGCATTAAAAAACATAATCCATTCTACCAATAAGGCTTAATTAATACACATGTTTAATCACTTAATACAGTAAAGCTAGGTTCCATGGGCTGTTTACTATCCTCATTCAAAATAATCACTAATCTCGATAAAATCGAAATTACTTTATATTTTTTTTTATTTTTATTTTACAAAAAAAAAACTTGTACTCACATATGGAGTTGATCAGGAACAAATATTTATATTATGCATTTAACATTACATATCATATTCAGTGTTAATGATTAACATCAAATTTATAGATGGCTGGTAAATATAACTTTATTTATGTACAATATTGGTGTCATAAGTGGGAAAACATACAGTGTAGAAATGATAATTGTTAAAAAAGGGGAAAGTTTAAGGTTTAAATCAGATACTTGTGTAATTATGGAAGGAAATAGAAAATATAGTGCATAAGACTTAATAAATAACGAGAGAGAAATTAAATGAATGCATGGTTTGAATATTCAAGAACGAGAGAAATAGTCTGTAGATTCAGACTTATCTATTGATGTATTTAAAAAGGGAGTCAATCCAGTTGATTGTTCTGTAAAGAGAGGGATAGCGGGAAAGAAGCCAAATGTTGAATCTAATGGAGTCTGAAACACAGGTGTCATAGATAGTGAAGAGACACTTATATTTGGGCTTTCTACAGACATATTAGGTGATTTATTTGAATCTACAATATTTGCTGTGAGCTTAGCAGACGTTTTACGAAGATATATTTGCTTTTTTTTTAAAAAAAAAGTTAGAAATAAACGTGATTTCAAAGCATCTAAATACACTTACAACAGATTCACAGTTACAGTTACTGTGAGTAAGGAGCAAATTACGTAGATATATACTTTCTTCTTTCAATTGGGCCACAACTTTACGAAGGTCTTCATTTTGTTTATTTGCAATATCAGCATGCTGCTCAAGTTCTTGTGTCCAATTCTTTCTCTTTTGACGACATTTATAAGCTAAAATCGATAAATTATTAGATTAATTTTATCAGAAATGTCATTTGATGAACTTACCAGCAATTCGATTTCTTTCTAAGAATTTTTGGCGACGTTCTTCCGCATCATCCCCTTCGAATACAATGCGGCGCTTTCTACCACTTTGTATATGTGCAGATCTGGGCTTATATTCACGTTTTCCTTCTTCACCAAAGTCTGAGAAATAATGGGTCTTTATTTGTGTACGATTGCTGCGACGTGGTGTGGTTTGTGTTTGTTCTTCAACAGGGATTGAATTGATTGAGGAGGGTGATCCAACATTAAAATCAGTTATAGTTCTTGGAGAATCAGATCCAGTAGATTCAGTAGGACTACAGTTTACAGAGAGTGATGGGGTGGAAGAAGAAACAGATACTGAAGATACTGGAGACATGTCTGGAATAGTGCGCAGATATGCTTCCTGGAGAGAGTCCACTGGTAAAGGTGTATTATCTTTGATAGGATCAGAAGCTGTTAAACGCTCCTGAAAATTATATTCAAAAAGGTTTAATTCATTTCCGATATTGTTTTGTATGGTAGGAGAAAGAGTCCATTCGCCGTTTTCCATTAGAAATCGTGTAGGTGTGGCAAGAGCTATGTTATTTTCAAATGTCGTTAAGTAAACTTTGTTATTAAGTAATATCAAGAGAGTTACCTTCGGCCATTGTTATATATATTAAATTGTTATATTATTCTAAGATTTATATGATTAAAGCCAACGAAAAAAAGTAAATAGAAAAAATAAACACAAGGTGTTTAGAACAAAAAGGAAGAGATAGTAAAACTACAGGTTTATAAGGACTATATTTAAATATTTTTAAAAGCGGGATTACAATTATGAAGGCGCTGATTAAAGCCGGAGTTCCCAAATTCGGCAGACTGATCCACAAAAACTTTCTGAAAAACCTAGAAAGTGATGTCATTTTAAGAATTTATAGAAGATAAACTCGATTTTACAGCTTGAAGATGAAGAATCTGGGCCTTACAGAACCTCCTTCTAAGGTAAAAGCCTAGTAAAAATAATATACTGCAATCCAAAGTCCATGCTTATAGTATTTATTCATTTCAATATGTAAGACAAAAGGAAAATAAATTTCTTATTTTCGTATATCAAATAATCTTTATATAAGAAATCTAACACTCGAATATAATCTAAACCGATACTACGGTAGATCGAAGCTTTATAGTGTATGAAATGTCTATATTTTACTTATATGCGCGGATAAGGTACCATTTATCGGAACGAATAGCTATTGGAGAAAAAAAAATGAATCATTAATATTTATCACCCCCAAAGGATGCCTGGAATATACGATTGCTCTTCTTTCTCGCTTAAATATATTTATATAGGCGCGGTATCAGTCTCAAAAACAATATCTAACTATGACAATACTGCTTGAGTTGTATTTCATCAGTTTCAAAATAAAGTTAATTTACCGAGATAATTTTTCCAGTAGACAGGTACCGATGCCCATATTTGGTACAATCATACTTCCATTATTTTCCAAAATTGATTGGTGGTTACCAGTAGCTCGTCAAGCAATGGTTTATGCTGTTTCTAGAAAAAAAAACCCAGAAATTGAGTTTTTCGATAACGTAAATACTTCAGCATCATTCTTCTCTTTAGAAATTGTCGTACAAAGGATTGGTGGGATCCTTTTTTTCTGCTAAAATAGTTTGACGAAAATTCTTTCAAGAAATCATTAAAATCCTTGCTATTAAAGCTATATAACAGAAAAACACAATAAAAGAGACTTTTTTTTCAGATGGAACACTACTTGTCTTTTAAAAGAAGTTAGTTTGGTTCATCGCATTACAGGTATTTTCTCATTTTAAAGGGAATTAAAACCTTACATGCAAATTGAATCAAGACCGAATTTATAGATTCAAGTGTTTACAGAAACTGGTGATTGTGTTGATTAACCAACCTGTATTGTCTAACAATTCCACCAATCATTTTTCGCTCCTTCAAGTTACGCACGGATCTTAAATAAAATTTAATGTTAAAGTATATATTTTGTGCAAGAAAAACCTATTTGTCTCCTTATCTCCTTTTAGTGGGATAACTCCTTCTTTTTAAGGAAAAATACGGGAAAATACAGCTGGGCCTCGAAATTGGAATGTTGCATCATAGACCATAAAGTAGTTCAAATTAGAGTAACGAGTTTTGGCACGTGATAAAATCTAATACATATAGCAATATGATTGGCCGGCGCTTGTAGCAACAAAGTTTATTTGCTGGTAATTGGCAATAATGCAATAGTTCATTACTGTACACCTACAAAAGCTTCAAACAGGGTATATTTGTCAGTATAAAATAAAGAAATTAAGCTCGAAATACTAAATCAAGAAATATCCTTCACAAGTTGCAGGTCTGGTAAGCATTCAAATTAAAAAAAAAGCAAGGCATTGGAATATATGTTCCATTGAAGATTCTCTAATATGTAGTTTTTTTTTTATATACTTTTTATGTTTACATTAGTATTTATTTACACAGTTTAAAACTGCCCAATGACAGGCAATCATTTCACAGTAAGTATTTTGTCGTGATCCAGTTTCCAATACAGAATTTTTGGAATATTAATTCTGCCATAATTATTTTCAACAAAAAAAAAGTATTCCAATTTCAAGGTTATTTATTTTAACTGTATTCCGATTTCGAAGTCTGACTGTACAAATCTTTTACATTATACATTCCCATTTATCTTCAGAACATAGTCATACTTGGACTTACTATAGGTAAAAAAAAAATTAAAAGGGATTGTATAACCATATGTTGGCGTAACTAATAACTGAAACCGATTAAACTTTATTTATTTATTTTAAGCGACAAGTGAAATAATCTATATAGAAAAAAAAGAAGAAAATATGATAGTAAAGAGATTGAAACAAAAGTAAGCATTGGGAGGTTTTAAAATAGATATAATGGAATACAAGAGACTAAAGTTTGAAACACATGCAAGTGGCAGTGAATGAATAGCGAAAATTTTAGATTGGATTTTTTCGACGATCAAAAAAGCTTTATA
>VCJD01005153.1:31771-42991 GCA_024140245.1 Backusella tuberculispora | reverse complement strand
GTTTTTTTTTTTTTTTTTTTTTTTTTTTGCGGCTTTTAACTATTATTAATAAGGTTTTTAACTTCTGATTGAATCCTTTCTAATTTTTTTGGGATGAAAAAAAAATTCACCTTCGGGAATACCGAAGAAAAGAAAAGAAAGTTGTGGAATAAAAAAGAATCGACTAGGGTATAATACGAATCGTCTATTTTATTCTGTAGGCTCCATCTCTGCGAAAGAAGAATGTGGATAAATTAGCAAGATGGATTTTTTTTCTTATTGGTATATAAACTTTCACCTCTGCTTATAAATTAACCACTTAATAAGCTTATATAAATTTTTATTATTTATATCAATGGTATACATAATCGTTCGCTTTTTCCTTTTCTTCTTTACTTTGTTAGAAAAAAGAACGTATGAATGTACGTTTTATGCATAGTCTAATTGAAGATTTTGAAAATAAAACAAATTCAAGACATGTCCGCGCATGAATGTATATGTAATAAACTAAATTTGTTAGTAGTTTGTTTCATATCTATATTTTTAATTTTAAAAAAGGAATGGTATATTTTTCTAAAAATATATACATATATACACATAGAGGTTGTGCCGTATGATTTTGAAATCCAATAAAAATTCTTCGGGACCTAGATTCATCGCCACCCTGGTCGCCATTATTTTATATGAATCAAAAGTCTCTTCAATAACAAATAGGGTTTCAATTTAGTAGGTGAAATATTGAGTAACTTTGTGTACCAAAAAACCAGGACTACCAAGGTAAACAATATAACCTTATTTTTTGAAATAATAGTGAGGGTCCGCGACAAATATACTTCGAAGGATCCACATATATAATACCTCAGCATGAGTTACCGCATACCAATTCCTAATAATAATAAATTATTATTACAGTTATTCAGATATATTGAATTTAAATTTTTTAGTTTATTCTAATTCATTAACTGACTAGAATTTTCCCTTACCAATTTCAGTCCTTATCAATTTCAATCATAACTAATTTTAAGCATTCTGGTAATGACCCAGGACTCTCAAAATGAGTAAAATTGTTTAAATTTCAAAAAAAAAAATCTATTTGATAAAAAAAAAGCTCGATATATGTAGAGTTAAAAGGCTGGAATCAATAGAAACTATTTGAATTATAAACTCTTTTCTGTAGAGTCCCTCACATTAAAATATTATCTTATTTTAATTAATAAAATCCAATAAACTTAAAACAAAAGAGCTAAAGAGCAAAATATATACAAACTAGAATACTTTATTTAACTAATAATATACAATTCTATCTTTTCAAGTGACTCAACCGAGTTTCTGTGACATTAGAAGCGATTTTTTACTTCTATATATATATTTTCTTTCGCTTACAAATAAGATTTATGAACTTTTCTCCAATTAAATACTATAATTTTTTATAAACAATTGGGTCCCCTAAGAGTATACCCAACTGAGGAGTTATTTCAAGAGGGTCTTTGCGAAAATTTTATTTTCCGAACTCGAAGGACAAAAGATAGGTTTGGCTCAAATTTGAGACTCGATAAAATGAATATGGCTCACATAAAAGTTTAGAAAGATATATGAACATGCTGTATATAAGCATAGACCATTGCGTAAAGTATCACACTTAAATTAAATTCGGTTAAAATAATAGAACTAGAGAAGCTTTTTTAAGTTGAAAAGCTGGAGTTATTTATCATAGCTTTGATATCAGAACTTTTTATGATTTAATATTATTTTTTTCTCTTTTTATTCTTTTTGTATTGTTTCATGAATACAGATACAGTAGACTATGCCACCAAAAAAATGCAACTGTAAATAATTATGAGTTTAAAGTAGA
This sequence comes from Backusella tuberculispora, assembly GCA_024140245.1. NCBI lineage: Eukaryota > Fungi > Mucoromycota > Mucoromycetes > Mucorales > Backusellaceae > Backusella > Backusella tuberculispora. The sequence continues at coordinate 41,160 of VCJD01005153.1, read as the reverse complement.
GGAGAACAGTACAAACTCTAGAAAGAAGCAAAAAATAAAAGGAAAAGAAAAGAAAAACTTTACAGATTATCAATCAGATCTAAAATTTGGTTTTTCTTTAAAGAAGAAATAAGAGCTCAAAGTAACTGATTATTACCTCTTACTAAAATGAAAAGAACCGTTTTATACTCTTCCAGTTGTAAACAGTCCATCCATTCCAAAACGATGAACATAGTATCGTTTTTTTTTTCTTTTTTCTTTTTTTTCAAGAGGGCCTTCCTCTTTTTCCCAATCATTGACAATAAATAAATCTACTATCCCGAAAGGTAAACAATCAAATCACCAGACTAGAATATAAATTAGAGTTTTTTTTCTTTACTGCCGAAAGGCACTTTGAAATGAGCATATAACTTTTTAGCTCTTTATTTAGTAATTACGTTAGCTTTTATTAGACAGTATTTATGACATATATTGAAAGAGAACAAGGTGGGTTAGATCATGATACTTCTGGAATTAACGTCCACCAATTTCTTCCTCTTTCCTCTCATTCTCCTCTCATTACTGCAATACCAAGTACATTAGAATTTTGGATAGGTAAGGTTATACGAGTCACTATTCGTTATGAGAGAGAAAGAAATAGAGAGAGTAAAAGGATGATACAGAATTATGTGTAGATATATATATATATCAAACCAACAAAAATGTATCCGTATTTACTTAAATATACATTGAAAATAATTATGTTATATTAATAAAACGGTTGTAGTGTATTTATAGGAATTATATTTTATTAATTTACAGACAAAAATCAATTAATTCAAATATCTATGTATCAAATACAAGCTAATTCATTGTATTTAACATAAAAAAAGTATGTACTGAATTACAAACCACCGTCATGTAAGGTTTTCCAGTAAATTTGTCAAAGGGTAAAGATGTAATGGCGGGTAATGCGGGAGCGTCATTGTTATGAAAGTGATGTTTAGTATATTTTGTGTCGTATTTTTGTTTTGCAGAGTACCAACGTCGTTCGATATTGTTGAGTGTTATAACAAGTATTTTATCAGAGTCCTTTAAACGTCTATCTGTTATTTCCAAATACGATAGGTCAATATTTGGTAAAATAAATGAGCTGTTATTCCAATCATGGCTTTGAAATGTCAAGGAGCGTAAGTTTGGAAATGATTGAGAGATAAAAGTATCCAACTGTGGTGTCATACATTCACTATTAAGTGAGAACTCTTTGATCCGGTACTTTCGAAGCTTCATGAGATCAAAGGTTAATTTAACACCACGCACTGAAAGTATTTCAAGTGTATTTCCCAGCATGTCTAAAACATGATTTAGATTCAGTGTTTTTACAGTCCCATCTTCTGTCCGAAACGGTTGTGCCATAACTAATTCCCTGAGATTCATAAACTCACTTAGCCATTCTAAAGTACTGTAGTCTAAAATGTAGTGAGTTATAAGTGTTCGGATGAATAAGACTTGGCATGTTTGCGCTAGTTCTTCCAGTGTTGGTTCTTCAACTATTAGACCCAAAATGAGTTTCCTGATCTGACAGTCAGCCTCATCTAATAAATTAAATGGAAACACACTCTCAGCATTCAATCCAAGTTTTAAAGTTGTTAGTTGTGTTTCAAGACTTTCCATTAAAGGTAAGAATCCGTGGTTATAGCCTTCGTCTGATTCGAATTCGATCTCGTCCATTATCACTAAACTATACGAAAAATCTACCATGTTTGGATATTTTCTACGGATATAAAGTAGAAGAGAAACTTCGTCTGTAGCACTATTCACACCGATGGCTGTAAAGTCCACCTGGGTTACAGGATCGGCAGGTTCACAATCAAAAGGAAGGAAATCACACTCCAATTCTGCGTTAATAATGCTGAGTGATTCGAGTAGAGGCATGTACTCATGCAATAATTCAAAGTCTTTTAGTGTAAAATTAGAGCCTGATACTTTTAAGTTGATCAAAGCTGAAGCGTTCACCAGTAATTCTATAAGAGTTTTTCCGGTTTTGTAACTGTCCCAATAAATTGTAAGATTTGTCAAATTCGGGCACGGACCTGAGCTGAGAATATAAAAAGTGTGCATACTGTTGACATATTCGGCGATATGTTCGATACTTTGCTGCCAAGGATGAGGTGTCAGATTCTTTGTGGTTTGCATTTTACCATAATCTGCTTTTTCATCTATATTAAAGGCAATAAAAACTCGTAAATTTGGAAGAAGTGAGGGTATATTATCGATTTTAAAGTTATCGGAGGGTTTCAAATCCAGAATAAGTCGTTCCACTTTAGCTCCTTGAAGTGGATCTTGTCGAAATTTCTTCATGAGTTGATTCATTTGGTTTATGCTGCTTATTCGAATGGTATGAAACAAAACAGATTCCTTTATAGTCTTTTGCCAATGGCGACATACCGCCATGCATTGTACTTTGTGTTGCTGATGAAGCAAGACGAAGATCTGTTTTAAAATCTCGACTGGTAACTTGTGCATAAATATGGAAATAAATAAACAACAACACTGATAGCAGCAATATCGGCTTTGCGGGTCTATTTACACATATGGAATAAAAAAGAAAAAAAAAAAATGAGAGAAAAAAAAACAATCTCGAATAACTAGCAAGTTTGTGAAACCAATAAAAAGTCTTTGTAAGAAGATATGATTTCCTGATCAAAATCAAGAAAAACAAAAAAAAAGAAGGAGCGAACCTCTACAATGGAAATAAAAAGTTCTTATTAATAAAATTTGATGAAGCGTATTTTATCGATAAGCTGAAAGAGTCTGCTATTTGCGTTACGCGTCTAATTTGGATATTATGAGTGTGCCTTAATAGGGACAATGTTAGACCATTATCTGAAATTGACAGTATTTAAAACATCTTATGAGCTTTGGTACAGTTAAAATAAGAAAGAAAGAATAGTCGCTGTAATCAGAGTATGGTTGATAGAGATCTAAACATCGTAAAAGACTTATATTCCACAGTTATCATAGTATTTCAACAAAACTACACTGACAAAAAAAAGACTTCAAACTTCACTGAACAAGAATATTGATGCGATTTCGCATAATCGAAGAAAAACGGTATTTCAATTTAAGTTTTTTTATTTTTTAGATTTTGAATATAGCAATTCATCCAATAGTGTATAAACACTTATAAATCACACTAAGTATTACTATAAATATTTTTCAAAGATGAAGAAGAAAGAGAGAGAAGGATAAAAAGAGTTATGAAACTCGTCCATAAAAGTAGATCCCATCACCTTAAAAGGTAACCCCGTGACTTTTTATTTTCTTGCTGGGCTAAGCTTTTTTTTATTAGCCCCCAGCAGCAACATTTTTTCTTCTCTGATTCTCTTTGTTTTTCTCAATTAACAATGGAAGAAACCAAGGTACACAAAGAAAACAACAATAGTGACAGCAACAAAAACGCATTATTTATTATTTAAGAAAAAAAAGAATGCTGACGAATTGAGGTGGTTTTTTTCCCCTTTTTATATTAATAAATTAGTTGCCTACAGAAGAACAACGTCAACAAGAAGCTGCACGTCGTTTATTCGAATTGGTAAATAATTGAAAGCAAGAGGAATAAGAAAAAGCCAAATTCACTAAAAAAAAACAACAAAAATATTTAGCTTAGTACATCAGCTTCTTCTTTTGCCCATGTCAATGCCGTAAGAGTAGATGGTGTTAAATCAACACGACCTGGATTTCTTGAAGTAGCAACCAAGGAAGTACTAGAATCCAAAACAGTAGCGGATGTTATCAACAAGTCACAAGAAGTAGCCACTCGACTTTTAGGACTTGATATATTTGATCATGTTCAGGTTTTATTGGATAGAGCATCCGATAGTGATCCTCTTGCCGCTCCTGATTCAATCAATGTCAATTATTACGTAAAGGAAAAGAGTCGTGTTTTTATAAAAACAGGCACCGAAATTGGAAATAATGAGGGTAACATGGTAAGGAAATCACAATACATATACATATACATATATATACATATAAATAAATAAACAATTTATGTTCAAAACCTATATTTATTTATTTAATTGTTATATATAGAATGGATCTATTACTGTACGTAATGCTTTTGGTGGAGGTGAATTGTTTGAAACAGTTGCTTCTTTTGGTACAAGAAATAGTTCAGCTTTCCAGGTAAATAAATAATTGATCATAATACTATTATTATTCGTTATTTATAAAGTTTTCTCGCTAGTTTACACTTTCAAAACCTGTCAATGCATCACCTGATTCGAAAATAGATATTAATGCTCATAGAGTACTTTGTAATAACACATTAACTTCTTCTTATGAAGAATTGGCAAGAGGTACTGGATTACGCTACAAGGTTAGTAAAATCACGTATTGATGAAACTCTATTTATTTATCCCGTCCTTTTTTTTTCTTTTTAGACCCTGTCACCTTTTGGTTACCATGAGTTTGGTTATGATTTAACATGGCGTTCTATTGATCGTGTAGCTCCTAGTGCATCTTTAAGGTAATATAATAATAATAATAATAATAAAAACTTATGAGGCATGTAAAACATATTAAAATCCCTCATCATTTTTTATTACCATTGTTATTAGCATTCGAAAGGAAGTTGGTCACTCTTTAAAATCATCAATCAACCACACATTTATTCGTGAACGACGTGACGATATGTTATTACCATCCAACGGACACTACATTCGACTCAGTCAAGAGTTTAGTGGATTATTTGGTATCGGCAACGCAAACTTTTTCAAATCCGAGCTCGAAACACAGTTCTGTAAACAGTTTGGAGGAGGACAATTATTAATAGATAAGGAGAGTGGTGAATTGTTGGGTGTACATCCAGGCTTTGTTCTTAGTACCACATTAAGAGGTGGTATTTTAACAGATATGAGTGACAGTCCCAAGGCATCGACAGTATCTGATCGCTTTTTGCTTGGTGGTTCTTTATCAGTAAGAGGATTTAGAAATGGAGGTATTGGACCTCGTGATTATCGCGATGCACTTGGTGGTAATATGTATTGGGCTGCAGGCATCAGTGCGATTGCACCATTACCAAAGTTAGAGTCGAAGCCATTGAGATTCCATGTCTTTGTAAATGCAGGTACAAATATACCTTGGAAGATTGGAACAGATGCAAAGTCTACATATGAGGCATTGTCTAGATCACCAAGTATTTCGACTGGTTTTGGTTTGATTTACAGACATAGTATTGCACGTATCGAATTAAATTATTGTGTACCATTAACAGCTGCCAGAGGAGATCAGATAAAGAGAGGCCTGCAACTGGGTATTGGATTGAACTTTTTATAATAAAATAATAATATGAATACAAGAAATGTACAAAAATTTCGTGGCACAATATTGAAAAGTTTATCAGTGAATCATAACGGTACCTATTTCTTTTTTATGCTTTTTTTTCAATTTTTTCCCGATTTTATCAGCTTACGATATGGATCATGATCACGATCGTTTGGAAACCAATTTTATGAAATATATATTTATATAGAATGTTTCCATGATAACCAATTAATAAGACCATAAACTATTAAATTAATCTTTCTTTCTGAAATGATATTGCTATATTTCTATTCAAATTATCTAAAATAAAGAAAATGAAGAATAGATACAGATAAAGCGAGATAATGAAAATGTGTGAAAGCGTTTCACAAAAGAATAACTGAAGCTTATTTTATTTTTATAAAACCACTTCAAAAGGTGAAAAAAAAGTTAAAGTGATGGTTCAGAACTTGCCTTTCATAGTATCAACCACAAGAAATGATGGTATATAAAGGATATTAATAGTAAAAAAGGTAATGATTCTACTTTACAATTGATACAATGAAAGCTTTCTATCTTCTTTTTTAAAAAAAAACAAAATGAAATAGGTCTTAACCTTAATGAATGGTATTGTTAAATTTATGAAGGAAATAGAACATGAATGCTTTTGCTGAGCCAAATAAACTGATGTTTTTTATAATATCTAAAAGAGAGATGGAGTTTTACAATATTCACGTGGAATGATCACATCATATTTTTTTCTTTTTTGAGCGAGAAAGAAAACATAAAACCCTTTTTTTTTTTTAGTAAAATAAGACATGATATTTTATTATCTAAAGGTGGCTGTAATTCTAACGCTTTTACCCCAGTTTGATTGGACTCCACAGTAAAGTACACAGCCTCTTTTACACGAGGGCTTTTTTTTACGAGGTGAGACCCTATCATGCAGATCGCTTCGGAGTCTATAATTGGGTTTTGTTTCGACAAAAAATAAAAATAAAGACCGCTGAATAAAAAAGAAACTGGTTTTAGTCAACATTTACCCTTTTTTTTCTCTTTTTGTTGTTAATTTTTTTTTGATAAGAAAAAAAAACTAGAAGAATCCTGTTCCAAAATGTCCAGCACAAAATCACCATTGGCAGTCGAAGTTAAAGATATTAGTGGCACTCCTGAACAGGAGGCCTATATGCGTGACATTATTGATCAGTTCACTGTTGACACTGGTTACCTTAACCGCATTCGCGATCATTTTATTAAGGAAATGGGTAAAGGTCTTTCCAAGGAAGGTGAAACTGTTGCTATGATTCCTTCTTATGTTGAAGGTCGTTTGACAGGTAAAGTTGTTACTTTATTTTATTTTTTGGGAGATCTTATTTAATAACTATCATGAAAAAAAACGGTTAATAATTTAATATTAATTATATAAAATAATTTATATAGGCAAGGAAGAAGGTAACTTCTTGGCTCTTGATTTGGGAGGTACCAACCTTAGAGTAGTCCTTGTTACCCTTTTGGGTCAAGGTAAATTCAAGACTGTCTCTTCAAAATCTCGTGTATCCGAAGAGTTAAAGACTGGTCCTATGCGTAACCTTTGTGGTAAGTAAATGAGAAAATAAAAGAAGGAAAAAACTTCTTTATCTCCCCCAATATATGAAACTTAGCTCCGATTAACACGCCTATTATAATATAGATTATATTGCCGAGTGTGTTGATACTTTCTTGACTGAACAAGGTCTTGAGGATCAAGAAACTGAACTCAATCTTGGTTACACCTTCTCTTTCCCCGTACTTCAAACAAAGGTAAGAAAAGAAAAGAAAGAAAGAGTAGGAAGGGAAAAGAAAAAAATGGGGAAAAAAGATTTTTTATTATTTACACAATTATTGTTGTTATCTATATTAGATCAACCGTGGTATTTTGTCTACTTGGACTAAAGGTTTTGCTTGCTCCGGTGCTGTTGGAAAAGATCCCGTTTTGTTGTTACAGGATGCCCTTTTGAGAAAACACGTACCTGTCAAAGTATCTGCACTTGTCAATGACACTGTCGGTACACTTTTGTCCAACGCATACAACAAGCCCAGCACTTTGGCTGGTCTTATTTTGGGTACTGGTTCCAACGGTGCCTATATCGAAAAGATGAACAAGATAACAAAGTGGAAGGATGGTAAAACAACCTCTGATGAAATGATTATCAACATGGAATTCGGTGCTTTCGATAACGAACGCCAGATCCTTCCCTTGACCCGTTTCGATAACAAATTGGATCGCGAGTCTATCAATCCTCACGCCCAACTTTATGAAAAGATGATCTCTGGTATGTATCTCGGTGAAATTGCCCGTAACGTCTTGACCGATATGATCGATCGTGAACTTTTGCTCAAACGTGATCATCACTCATCCCTTGCTTGGTCCAAAGAAATCTCCAGACATTGGTCTTTTGAAACCGCTTTCATGTCCAATATTGAGGCTGACGACACTGCTGAATTGACCCATACAAAGGAAATCTTAGATACCAATCTCAACTTGAGCGATGTTACCACGACCGAGGCCAAGTTTATCAAGAAGATTTGTGAACTTGTTGGTAAGCGTGCTGCCCGTCTTGCTGCTGCCTCAATTGCTGCTATTGTTCAACATTGCGGTGTTGATGATGAAGGTGCTGATATTGGTATCGATGGTTCTCTTTATGAGTTCTATCCTTCCTTTGAATTGAGAATGTACGAGGCTCTTCGTGAATTGATGCCAGAGGTTAATAACCTTGAAAAGACTATTCGCCTTGGTCTTGCTAGAGATGGTAGTGGTGTTGGTGCTGCTCTCACTGCCTGTGTTGCTGCTCGTATGGAGAGTGAAAAGTAAAAAAACAAAAACAAAAAAAATCTTGGTCTGGATTTGCCCTTAAAAAACATATAGAAAAACACAAAAACAAAGAATTTCTAAACCCAATGTTTACATTCCATTTTTTTTGTTGATAATCATCTAGCATCTTTACTTTCACCCTTTTTGTTTTCTTCTTCTTTTTCTTTTATATACTGTATAGTATCTCTCTCACATTACATAAACTTTTTTTCTTTATAATACTATTTTATTTTACTTCTTGGTGATTGACTTTATTTTTTTTTGAAAATATATTGTGCGAATGGAACGCGTTCGTTTTAATTTATAATTCAAACACGTTGCTAGTAGAAGTTATACCATTAAATATACACGTGTTATTAATAGGTATATATTGATGAGTTATCAATTTGATCGCTTCCTGCGAGGCCAAGCCTCCGAGAAGAGCTGCTATATTCGGAGTTTCCAAGTCACCGAATCGTACACTACCAATCAATATATAATTTTTTTTAGAGTGGGCGACAAAAATGGATCAGTCAATATTTTTTTTCCAAACTTACTAGTTTAGAATAGATTTATCCATCGTATCATTTTGTACAATTTCCTCCGCTTCTTCCAAAGTGACACCCATGTCCTCTAAAACATAAACACTTTGTTGCTTCAATAATTCATGATCTTCTTGTGAAGCTATAACAAAAAGTTGTGTTAACATTCTTTCTTATGCAAAAAAAAAAGAATAAAATAAAATAAACCACTATTTTTACCTGGTAAACGTTGATATGCCTTTTCAAATTTATCAGCAGCTTTATAAACCAAATAATAACAGATATTCTCTTCATTTTTAACCCAGTCCACTTTAAACATACGAAAAGAAGAGGTTTTTTTTTTGCTTAGTTTTTTTTTTCTTTTTTTCATAAAAATAAAACTTACTTAATTTTTCTTTTGATAACTTTGATTCCGTCAAAGTGTTAAACTGAACGACTTTAATAGTTGCCGCATTTTTACAAAAGCTCTCAATTGTCTGTGCGGGAATCTCAAATTCAGAGGCTTCAGTTAGTGTTTTGACCCGTTTTGTGACGGCCTCCAAGTCGGACAAGGCTTTTTCACGGTACCTAATTATAAAGTTTAATGTTTCAAAAAAATAATATGGAAAAAAAAAGAACTTACACTTTTTGTAAGCCAATATAATTGAGTGTGTCAGATTTCATATCAGGAAGTTTGCCGGATAGAGGTAATTGCCCTCCACCTTCATTCTCGACAAAGTCACGTACAGCTCTTGCCAATATCCAGAAATGGG
>VCJD01005153.1:17763-31228 GCA_024140245.1 Backusella tuberculispora | reverse complement strand
CTCTCTCTCTCTCTCTCTCTCTCTCTCTCTCTCTCTCTCTCTCTCTCTCTCTCTTAGAATGTAATAGTGTTACCTGTATGTTCAGGTGCTTGCAATCTAAACATGCCTACAAGTCCCTTTGACTTGATGAGTAAGAGTGATTTTTCAGTAGCATGACAGAGCTCTGACAATTGAAGAGCATCATCATGTGATAAATTAATAGCAATAATCATAGTGAATTTTTCAAAAAATTCAGGTTCTTCCTTGATAAGTTTACTATGATCCTGTTATATTGTATGCGTATTTAATATGTGTGCATATGTTAATTAATAATACTGATTATATTTATATACCTTTTCAACAGCAGTAACAGTAGCATCTTCATTTAATTCTTGAAGCAAGTCTACTGCAGCTTTTGCCTTTGGCTGTCCAACACTTTCAGGATCCAGAAAGAAATTGGTTTGAATGTCTTGCTTTGTCACCAATCCACCATCAACTACTGTCACTTGTCCAGCACCTTTTATATATTTCACAATTAATATTGTTAATACAACTTCCTTTTCTTTTCTTTTTACCAGGCAAGATAAGATTCTTCAAAATCTCACAACCAGTCGATGAAGCATTAAGTAGACAAATATTAGCGTCTTCTAATGCTTTCTGTCCATCCGCAGCCCAAAGACTAAAAAAAAGAATTAAATATTTAAGTGTTTAGAATAAAAAGAAAGCTTATACTACTGTTATAAAGAACCATACCGTAACTGACGATCGTATTTTTGAGTCTTTAAATCTATTTGAATTGTAGTCATTTAAGATAACAAAATGTTTATAAAAAAGAAGAAGAAGAAGAATAAAAGACGCGGATACAGGAACAACACCATCCAAGCAAAAACACATACACACACACACACATACTAGCCGAGTCACGTGTTAGTGCTTCTTTTTATATCATCTTTTCTATGTTGTAATTGTTCAAATCTAAGAACTTTCATAGATATAACTGGGATATTGCTACATGCACCAGAAATCGATATTAGTGTGAATCCGACGTTATTTCAACTACAAATATTCTCATATATACCATAGATTAGATATAACCAGAAAATTGTGAATTGCTAGAAATATTCTAGATAGCTAGAGTTTAAAGATATCAAGGTCAGCCATTCAATTAACCTTGGTATCGATACCATATTCTCTAGTATTGATAAAATATTATCGGTTTATACTGATATTATGTTAGTTATTTCAATATATTTGAGAACATATATATATATATATATATATACAACTAAATCGTACTGTTGGTACAAATATGAAATATAATCTACTTGACTCTTGATATAAGTATATGAACCTTCGTTTCTCTTCTTACAATGATCTTATATTATTCAATCATCTAGTATATTTCTGAAGTTAAATACGCAAAATCAGAAAAACTGGCACGTGCTCAATTAAGTTTTATGGTTTTGTAAAATGCGTCTTTATATCCGAGTCATTTTATTCACTGTCTCTTTAGTATTTATCCAGACTCAAGTATTAGATCCAATTCCTAATAACTACCACGATTTCATTATCTTTGATATTTAGAAAATAGGACACTTATATTCTGTGCCACCATTTTCATTTCTCAAAATCGAAAAAGTTGTTTATACTTGTCGTTATTGTAGAAAAGAGAATTTCTTCAAAAAAGTAAAATGCAAAGATGTCTGGACTTGTTTTTTTTATTATTATTATTACTGTTGATGTGGAGTTATTGTGTTTATATAAATATATGTAGTTATATGTATATAAATAGAAAAGGAGAAAAAAATAGCGCATATTATATACGGTATCTTATAAAATGTATGATTATGTATAAGAACAACTACAGTGAAGCAAAATGTGTGACCAACCAGTCCAGCTGTTGTACCAAAGTTTTATGTCTCATCTGATGCCATTCATGATCTTCAAATGCTGCCTGAATGTTACTAATTTACAAGTCGAACAGATTTAGCGTTACGGCAGCAACATTAAGAAAAACACTCTCTTTCTCTTTCTCTCTTTTCTCTCTCTTTATATATACCTTTTTGTCTGAGGTGACATGTTTGTGTTTTGAACTTGTAATGTACATTGTGTATCAGGATAGTTAAATGGTACTATTAGTTGTACCTTTATGTCGTCCTTGTTTTCAAGTGGTAAATTTAGTTTAATGATTGTATTTGCGTCCTTGTGTCTAAAAAAATACAATTATCAATTATATATACTTTCATTTCATTTCAATTCATCTCTTATTTTTTATTTACGTCGTTTTAAGTAAATAAGGTTGGTATTTTTTCTCAAATTGATCCAATTCCAAATCGCGAATAGCCTTTTGAATTGAATTCCTGTCTTGCGAAGAGCAAGACTCCCCCACAGCCTCGCCTATTAGAACCGAATGACTCTTGTTTTTAGGTGTACCCTTTAAAGGTAGGATGTGAGCAAAGTGACAATCTTGGCCTGCTCTACAATTTCCTTGAGAGAAGAACCTACAAGGTGCAGGAAAACGCTTTGTATTTGTATTGGTATACATTATCAAAGAAAAAAAGGGGTTGGTAATAAAAAAAAAACAAGAAAGGTGAGTACAAGAAAAGTTTTGTATTTTATCATTCCCAAACTTGGAACTCCTCACTCTTTCCAAATATAGTTAAAACGAGAAACTTTATACTCTAGATTTGTACAGAAGCAACAACTTAATTTCAAGGCACATTTTTTCCCCTCAATTTCTTGAAATAAACAGTAGGAATATCAAATGTAGAGCTATTTCATCAAAAAATAGAATGCATAATCATGTTCTTCTTATGATGATATATAATATAGTTAGAGATAGAAGGGGTTTTTTAGATTTATGTATGTAATTCTGAGCATATGCATTTTTTCTTTTTGTACTTACAGTGTATATGCTGAATATAACTTCTAGTAGAATATTTGCCACATAAAATAATATTATATATGTAAGCTATCTTTTTATGTGAAATGTTATTAATAAGTTGATGCAACAATTCAAATAATAAATAAACAGATATATGCAAATCAATTATTCAATTCATGCTCTATCTAAAAAAAAAGCAATATACTATCACGTCACTACTATGGGTTTCTGAATCAAACAAAGCATGACATTCATTCATTGCCACGATTTTTTTATTATCTTATTTTATGAAACATGAACTGGTTTATTTGTTAACTTTTTATTGAAAATTCTAAAATGCAGGGGTCAAACTTGGTGGATTATTCGGATTCGGATATATGTACAGCTGGTCGACTAGAGCAAGTGAGCAAATGTGTGGTTCTGAGTTTGAAGAAACACATTGTTAACGTATGTGGCCCATAACTTTCTACTAACAATATCGTCTTTTTTTGTCAGTATGTCAGCAAATTCAATATAAGCATCCACAGATAGGTCAGGCAAACCATAGAGAGTGCTTGTATCATATTCTAGAGTGTAATTAAGTGGGTCTCTTGGATTTTTATGACGCTGTTCAGTGTTATAAGTGGTGATATTGGAAATAAATTGAGAGTACCCAAGTAATGAACCAAAAGGTCTCGTTTGTTTAATACCTGAATCGTGATTATCATTGATTTCGTATCGATAAATTCGAATTGATGGCATATAAACAGGGAATACAGAAGGAGCTACATGAATTGCAACGACTGGTTCTGAATCAAAGGACTTCTGGGCATGTTTCTTGTTATGACGATCAGGATGTTTATTTTCAAACTCATCGATATCATCGTACATTTGTTCAAGCCAGTCAATGTACTGCAATACATCTCTTTGAATGGTAACTTCATCATCAAGTCTGTGTCGATTACTGATCGAGTCTTCTAAGAAAGGAATGTTCACTGGTTTGCTTTGGAGTTCCTTTTCGATAAACTCTTCTTCATCTGCAGAACTATGAATTTCTTGTTCACGTTTATCATAAAGCAAGAAATGATCCATATTGAGATGGCTGTAAAAGTGACCATAGACTACATCAGGATACTCTGTGGTGATAGTCAAATAATCAGTCAAGCAACTCGACAGGAATTCTCGAGGTGAAGGAGGTACATGACCAATAACATAAACCTTAACATTATCTTGACGGGCTTTTTTAAGCTGTTGTTTATACCAGACAAAGTGAGCATGACCAGGAGATGACTTTCGTTTACAACTCTTTGCAAATGGATTTTTCTTGAGGAAATACATTGTGTTGATTGATAGTATACGAAGATGCGGTGCAACATCAGCAGCAAAATAGCCACCCTCTAAGAAATACTTGCGTTGATCATTTGGAATCCAGTGATCCCATAATCTTTCAAAGTAGGGAAGAACAGCATCGTTTAATTTAATGTAGTTGTGAGGTTGGACATCGTTATTTCCAATACATGGAATAACAGGGATAGCTCGTGGATGTTTGGGGCTGGAAGAAAATGTTTTGATAAACATATCTGTCACTTGTTTACTCAATTGAAGAACTTTGGTTTCTTTACGAGGATGTTTTGAATCCCAGTCATGTCTAGAAGATAAGGGGGTTTAATAAAGATATGTTAGTCCATAAACATAATAAATACCTTGCGTTATCACCTGTCCAAATAACAAAATCAAGCTTATCTCTCCATTCACGACTGATCCAATCTAAAGTTTCTTCTATAAGTATACCTGGAGCATCCATTCTTACACCGGAAACGCCCATAATACCACAATGTCTATGATGCTTAGAGTGTTCATGATTCTTTGGAAGATTATGACATCCAGACTTTAATGTAGCTCCTTGTGTATAGTGATCGTCCAACTATTTATAATAAAATAGTTTAAATTAGATATATGTATTCAACAGGAAACAATAAACTACTTACATGAATATCAGATAGTTGTAAAAAGTAGCCATATCGTTTATCCGAATGGTGGGTTGCTTCTGTTGTTTCTATATTATTTACATTGTCTTGTAAGGATTCAATAACAACATCATGAATAATAAGCTTTCTATCCTGGAATAGTATGTAAGAATACTTCCATAAGAAGATTAAAAAAGTTGAGAAGAAAAATATAAAATGTAGAAAATTCATGATGAAAAGAGAAAAAAAAAAGTGGTCTAAATACGCCGTTAAATATCGACCTTTAGGATGTTGAGGAATAGAAACCAAACTCAGCAGAAACAAACCAACCAACTCTATATCGCATCAGAAATCGAAAAACCTCGTTTATGTAGGAAAAACTGATTTTATTTATTTTTACATCATGTTTTTCTTTTCTCCTAAAGTAAATCCCGAGCCGTAAATAATGAATAATAAAAATAAAAATAAAAGAGAAGTATATGCAATTCAAGTAATCTGTACCTTAAGAAACCACAGTTTAAAGAAAGATAAGTCGGAGCATAAACCAAATCAGTTTAGTTAAAATAAGTACTCCATTTCTTTTAAGAAACATCTAGGGTTTATATAATATTTTAGTATAACTATTACAGTATATTACGTAGTATATTTTGGAAATATCATTCAAGTGGGTTTTAAAACAACAACGGACTATTTATAAAAGGTCTGATATGCTAATACCTGTTATTGTCGGAGCATATTGACGTTGCAGATATTTTATACCAAAGCAGTACCAATAAATCAAACTTGCTTTATCTTGTTGATATTAAAAAAAAACGGTTATCATAAAAAATAACATACAGTATACATCTATAAGAAGAGAAGAAGAAGTAATATTTCAAGTGCATATCTTCATTTATCCTAAATCCTATTTCATTTACCAGGAAAGAGGATGCCATTTTTTTTTTTGACATTTCAGATCACCAAATTTGTTCTTATTAAAAAAGTCACAGACTGAAACGCCACTCAAAAAATTTGTTTTATTATACAACCGCCAGGATGAAAAGTTTGTTCCTTCTCTTTTTCGAATACTCGTAATAAAAATGGCTCCCGTCAAGGCTACCTCTGCTGTCAAGAAGTCCAAGTTCGTCATTGACTGTTCCGGCCCTGCCAACGACAAGATCTTCGATGCTGCTGCTTTCGTAAGTAAACAGAGTTTATTTTGTTTTTTGTTTCTTTTTATTTCTTTTTTGGTTGAGAAAGTCGAGAAAAAGGTAACTCATTCATTATATATAGGAGAAGTACCTTCACGATCGTATCAAGGTTGATGGTCGCACTAACAACTTGGGTGAATCTGTTGCCATCTCCCGCTCTGCTGATAACAAGATCACCGTCACTACCAACATTGCCTTCTCCAAGCGCTACTTGAAGTACCTCACCAAGAAGTTCTTGAAGAAGAACCAAATCCGTGACTGGCTCCGTGTCATTGCTTCTGACAAGCAGACCTTCGAGCTCCGTTACTTCAACATTGCTAACGACGAGGAGGCTGAGGATGAGGAATAAATCAATCCCTTCTTCTGTTTATAGATGCATTTTAACTATCAATAAAATATATCTCTCTTGTAATAATTTTATTTTTGGCCTTACGTTCGAGTAAAAATGGGTGGCTTATACTTTTTTTTTTGCTGTTTGTGCGAAAATTGACAGGAAATTGCAAAAAAAAAATGAATGTTCAAAAAAGTAAATTTATAAATTTATCAACCAATCATATTCATATTCAAATTAATATTAAATAGATATAGAAAAGTAGAAAAAAAATTGTAAAAAAGAAAGAAAGAAGAATACAGGAAAAGCTTAAAGTTATTTATTGTATTAACATTTTATCGTGTATTGGTTATTACTTTAATAGTTATAAAAGTAAATAATAATAATAACAATAAGCAAATAATAAATGGATAGCAGTAACTCATAATGAGGGTGAAACAAAGTGCTGCAAGGTACACGGGAAAAAGGTTAAAAAGGGTTACAGAGTACAGCGACTATAGCGTTTCTAATTGATTGGTGCTACTTGGTTAATTACCACAAACTGCAAACAGTTTAGGGTTCCGTTTATAGCTTTTGATTACCATTGGCTGTTACTGAACAGAATAATTAGCTCATTTTCAAGTCAGCCCATACGAAAATGTTATTTTAGGCCTTTTTTAACCATTTATTGTTGTTTATTAATAAATATACCACCCCTTAACAAAAAATAATAATAATCATCATTAAAAAATTGCAATAATAAGTTGTAAATGCTTTGTAATATAAAAAGTCGTATTATATTTATGCTGATACTAGCACTAGTACCTTGTGTTTGTTCTATTGAGCTTTCTCCAGACCTTACTTTAACCAACCACCACGATAATTCTAATACATTTTTTAATACTCTCGCCCCAGAAACTACTGACGATAAAAATAAAAAATATGATGATTCTGATGGAAAGAAATCTAAGAATAATGATAAAAAATACGATTCAGAGGATCCTTATCCTACAAAAACAGAAAAAGACAATCATAAAAGTAATGCGAAAACCTCGGACGATGATGGCCACAAATCGAAAACAGAATCTGATACTACAAACACAGTCGTAACAACCATTATCGTCATTGCAACAGAAACACCTACACCAACTCAAATATACACTGGAAGCAGCCAAAATCCAGCTAACCAAAAGGGAGATTCGAGTGGAAGCAGTAGTAGTGACAGCAGTGACAGCAGCAGTAGCAGTAGCAGCGACGGCAATAGCAGTAATGACGGTAATGCCTCTGATCCCAACAATGCAACTTCAAACAATGACAATCAATCAAATAAAAATCGATCTAATTACCGCAAAATGGAACTTGCATTATCTATCGTTGGAAGTGTTGGTGGAACCGCGCTTTTTGCTGGCCTTTTGATTCTTGCTCGACGACAAATCAATAAGAAAAAAAGAGTAGCAAAGAAAGCGCAAGATCTAGAGCTCGGCAACTCTCCTTCTGTACCACCAATGGCAACGGCCCCTTCCACTTCAGGAGGCTCCAGTAAATCTATAATCGTTCCTCATAATCAAGGCAACAATGACTCGGTTATTATCGATTTTGAGAACCCATTTTTAGATCCTGTAGCTTACAAGAAATCTGACCAATTGACAGCATCACCTATAACACCAATCGCCCCTGTACATTTAGCGTCAGGCTCTTATATCAATTTTAGACAAAATCAGACGCTGTCTATGCTTTCTCAAACAACCGCTGCAGTCCCTTCAGCACCAACTGAAAAAGAAATTGCAGCTAATGAAAACGAAAACCCTTTTGAATTGGATGCTACACCTCAATATTACTTGGAAAGAATGAATTATCAACATGGAACGTCTCATTCACACTCACTATCGCACTCGGTATCACATTCACACTCGCATTCACATTCAGCAACGCACTCGCACTCAAATTCGGTATCACAAGATAATTTTGGAAGTGACATAGTAGAAAATGGATTAGGATACAATATAGTTCAGCATTTACCACTACCACCGACAACAGTAACAACAAATAATAATAATAATAATAACAGTATAAATAACAGTAACAAGATACAAAATTTATCAACGTCAATGTCGTCACCGACAGGATCTAGTAGTGATGACTTATCCGAATTACCGCCTCCAGCTTACACACCTAGTGCTATACCTAATACGACACCTAACGCCATTCCTAGTGCTCCCCCACTATACGCGTTACCTAATCTATCTAGATCTCAACAAGAAGAATCATACCGACTGTCGACAGCGTCAACAACTAACGGTAGAAGACATTCAATAAATAGCATCACTTCTACTGAAGCAAGGCCTTTTCCATTACGAAGAGGTTCTGGAAGTATAACACGTATTTCTACATATTTTACTTAGTCTGAAAAAAGCATCGTTCTCTTTCTCTCTCTTTACAGCCTGTACTTTTTTTTAAGAAGAAAAAAGACAGCAACTATTATTGCATCATTCAATTTAATATTTTTTTTTTCTTTTCTTTTTTTTCTTCTTCTTATTAATACTTTTCATGTATATCTCCTCATTTTTCTCATTTGATTCATTTCTCTTTTTATTATTATTATATATAAAGTGTATATCTATTTATTTGTTCAATAAAGCTGGCTTGCCTCTAATTTATTTAATAAAACACAGAAATGGATAAAATAAAAATAGCGATAGATTTTATTTTCTGTAGTTAAAACATTGCACAAAATAATTCATTCAACGCCGTGACAACGAGAAAAACAAAGTCAAATAAACAAGTGATACACACTGACTACATAATAGTAACTCTGAGTCATCTATTTGCTTAGAGATGAGGTCATGGGAGAGAATGCATTAATAATCCTTTTCTCTATATAAATGCCTACTGTTTTAGACTGTATAAATAAAAAATATTATTTATTCTTTTGAATCGAATATATATACACATACATGCATTTATATGTATACAATTACATCATTTGGTATAAAATCAATTGTATATTTGCCTTGATTTTATTGATTTACTATTTTATCTTGAACTTATCATGAGAAAAAAAAAGTTTACACAAATATAAAAGGTATATCTCGTTATACAAAAAAGGTTATGTAGACGTATACCAAATATTTGACATTTGCTGTGGTCATTTGATTTCAAGTTTATATTATTAATATTAAAGCCAGTAATATCATTAATACAGAAAAACACATAGTTTGACGTTTGTCTTGTCTTCTCAATGCTTTTTTTTTTTTATCTATTTTGCAATTGAAAATTTATTTCAATGGCTAATGGGGCTGTGAAAATATCATTGTAGATAACGTTCTTTTTGACCAATAATAATTGAAGTTCTTGCGCTCGAAAATGTAAGTTGACCATCGAAAATATTTAGATATATAATCTAAAACACATATAATGCTAATATTCCGAACTTATCGTCAACTTATAAAAGAGATATAAAATATGCCAAGCCTTATCATTAAAGTAAAAGGTGTATATATAAATTGTAATCTATTATACATTCTATTTTCTATATAGAAGAAATAAGCTGTATTTTCTTGTTATTAAACTGTAATATACATGTATCTCTATAATATTTGATATAAAGTAAACTTTTTATAATGGTAGACATACACGTGGAACTGTTCATGATTCTCTACAAATAAAAAAACGATGCATGATCCACGAAAATCAGCATCATCTTTAGATATTTATATATATGTTAATATACATATTTAGTAAATGTCATTAGATCACACATATACGTAGTAATAACAGAAAGAACTATCACTAACAATTAAGATCATAAAAATAAGCTTATATTTTATATATATATGTATACTAGCTCAACCAGAAAAAACTCATTCTAATTTTCTTCTTTTTTTTTCACGGAGAAGTCGTTTATTATCGGAAATGGTGACTCACCCATTCAAAAAACTTTGATGAAGAGAAAACAACAATAGGTCAGAAGGCACGGTGAGTCACTAACAATCATAGACAAAAAGCGGTACTAAAAAATATTCCAGGCTTTTTTCCATGGTGTAACACAGCCGTTTTCCTCCAATTACATTTCTGTAATTAACGAAATTTGTGTGTCATCTGATTAGTTCCATGGAGAAATCAAAATTAGGATGTTTTAGTTACCAAACTTTACCTTGTTCTCAAGTGATGCCATTTATTTAATCAATAGCAAAAAATTGATTATTCATCAGTTATCCATGACTGCTGATGTCAAATTATAGAAAATGATTTTCGGTCAATATAAACTTTCGGATTGTCGAGTCTATTTTTTTTTAGCATTTCTTCATTTACAATTAAATTTTTATAACCACTAATGAATTCTTCTACTTCTACAAGTAATAATAAAGAACCTTTGCGGCTTCTACTTGACCAACGGAGAATATATATGCATGAGTCATTAGGCTCTGTCATGATGCGTGGTGAAGTTATAGTAAACTTTCCAAAAGATACCATGATAATTGGTCCTATTCAACTCGTATTTGAAGGTATACAGCGATTTTATACTTGGTCAGGTATGTTAAATAGTCCTTTATTATTATATGAGAGTACAGTTAAAGATTGCTTTATATATATAATACGTAGGTATTGTAGATACTATATCAGAAGGAGAAGTAATTGAAACTAAGCTTCAGGTCATTGAGCTTTCTGTTCTTCCTCCCAATTCGAATGGAATGATTCCTGCTGGCGTTCACCGTTTTCCATTTGAGTTTCCTATTCCTGCAAATCTTCCCACATCAATGTTTATCAAAGATCGTATGGAAATATTCTATCAGATAAGAGCAAGCCTTACCAAGTCTGCTCAAATCACTCCTGATCAACGTTCTTCTTGGATGGCTCGAGTTCGACACACCGGAACCAATAAAAAACTCATTGCCTGTTCTTCAATAAGAGTCACCCGGACTTTGGAATCTGTTACGATAAGAAACGTTGATAGTGACAATAACGCCATTGAACCTACAAACACCAATACAAGCGACTCTTTATTTTCATCTTCATTAACACCATCCATTGTTGCAGCTGAAGAAGACACAAATACATCTCCAACAACGTCCACATCTAGCACTTTAATGAATAATGTTCTATCTGATACCCCTTTTCCTTGGGATCGTCGCAATCTCAATTATTACCACGCAAGCCTTGATGAACAAATCGATCAACTTGCATTTTCTTTGGCTGGTCGTTCAGCTGATAACCTCAATGCTAGCGAAGAAGCGCTCAGTCAAGTCCATGGTATCCGCTACAAGATTGGTATAGATCGTACAGCCATTGTTCTTGGAACAAGCGCAGGTATCGAAATAATGATTGAACCTACCGTATTTGACGTTAGAATTCTCTCTGCAAAGGTTGATATTGTAGAAAGCAGAGACTATAATATGAAAATTCCCCAAAAAGATGGTTCAAGTGGTCACTCTACTGAGACAAATAAACACTATAAAGAAGGCGTAAAGATGATATTGAAATGGGCTTTTGGGTATCCTATTCAAGTAGATGAAGAAGTCTTGGAAAGTGAAAAGAAGCTTCATAAGAAGAAAGGAAAACTTACCGACCACTTTGACAGATATGTACACCTGCGTCCTGAAAACAGAGAACATCTAAGCTACTTTGATAGTATGACTCCTGGTGTTCAAACTCAGAAAGCCTCCGTTTCATTTGATACAAGCAAATCAAGTTCATCCAACTTGAAAAAGGTATTAGAAGCCGATGATTACAGCGGAAAAACAAGTATATCTGAAGGTTCCTTGTACTCCCCAATTAATTTAAAATCATTGGATCAAAGCGTGAAAGTAGGAGAATACTTTGGTGGTCGTTTCGTTATGCCAGTTCCTGATTGCTACAGTATAATGAATCCCAGCATGGTTCATGATTCAATTAAAATCAGTCATTGGTTGAGACTTGTTATTACAGTTGCCTGTAATGGTGAGGTTTTCGATATTTCATTAGAGTCACCAATGCATATGCTTGATTGTCGTCTGGTTACTTTTGGTGATGAAACGATTCTTCCTCCTCCTCCATCATACGATCCCACCACAAGCAATCAATTAGATTTGTCTTGGTCAGGTACATTTTGGGAACAGCGTGAACGTATTACATCAGAAATAGGGTTTGGTGCCTGCTATCCATGTCCATGCGAACTAAGAAAAACCGAAAACACCAAATTACCTAATTACTCAAAACAGACTCCACTAAGCTTTATGAAGAAACCTACCATAACTCCAGCACCTTCTGTGACACCTCCATCATTGTTACCTGAGTGGGGTCCACCTCCCAGCTATAGTGAATTATAACTGAGCTGATTTTCCAGCACGATGCATCCCCCATATCACTTTTTTTTTTTTCATTCTTTCTACTACCACAACGTTGTGACCTACCTATATAATATGACCCTTATTTTCATCTTTAATATTTAATCAATACCTCATCTCCAATAATATGTAAATAAACTTTATAATAAATACATTTAATATATATTAAAAGTAAACTAGTGCATTACAATATGATCTGGTCTTATAAGCATATGTATATGGAAAAATAGTAGAAACATGTAACTATACCAATTAATTCTATATTTAGTTAAGCCTTTTTTTTTGACAGTTAGCATATGTACTTCTACTGTTTCCTAGTATATAAATAAGCATCTTCTAGATTGTCATACACAAATATCATTTTGAAAAAATAGGCCATACTCTAAAGAAAAAGCCATAGCACACGTTTTAATAGTGATGTTTCTTGAATTAAGAGAAACTACGCACAAATATATTGCAAAAGCTGCAACTAGCATGATATATAATATTCTGAGAAAAAACATATCAGAGTACGATTCCTATTAATTTGGCCATAAAACCACTTATGCTCCTAAAATATATTTAGTAGAATAGCCGAATATAAATGGAACTTTTTGCTAGCATTTATGTATCTGAACATTGTCAAAATATTTATTTAATATGGTAACTATTTACCCGTATTCCCGAACACTGGTAACTACATGAATGCTCCTAAGATTTACTTATAAAAATATGGCTTTAATATTTTGCCACTTGAAGTTTTTTGGGGATATATTTAAATTATTTAAGCTAGTACAAGATTTTTTATTTTAGAAGCGCTTTTCTTTTTCACATGCAGCCTTTTAGTACCAAAT